>JAVTVY010002127.1:0-33381 GCA_036873755.1 Hanleya hanleyi
TCGTACACAATGTACGATTATAAATAAGAGTAATACCTTTTACTATATGACAAATTAGCTGTACTGTCTAAACAGTGTTTAGAGTATCATAGGACCGACAGTTTAACCTTGTGATCGGCCACGTCACCCCAAGGAAAAGCGGAGTTTTACACCCAGGTACTTATTTCATGAACGTCCTACAAATGAGGTTTTATTATCTGTAATGCACAACGTTTCACCAAAATATATCATCGACTGTCGTTATGGCGCACATGGATGTTGCAGCTAGTTACGTTCACTTACTAAATCGTATACATTTTTCACATACTTTGAGTATAAAATTCAATTTCAGACTATTTCTCAAATTTAGAGGAATTTATCTATTTTTCTTGCTCCAAGGGATGGCTTGTCGTGTCCCGTGGTATGGACTACCGCAATACAATTAGCTCAGCTGAGTTCATCAGCGGTTCTCTAATCAGTTTAACTGACTTTACAACAACAGATGTGTATACTAGTAACATTGGCAGTATATTTCATTGAAAACAGACGGACCATGTGATAAAAATGACTCCAATTGGGGGTATAATGCGGGCTTGTCTGTCAAAATACCCACAACAGCTTGAACTGTGTAGCTTATTTACGAAAAACGGAATCTTGACAGAGATGGAATTGTGATCATATCTCTGCTATGATTAAATAGGCCCCTGATAGGCTACATGATTATCCACCTATATCTCCGCCCTTGTTCATCGGTATCTTTCACTCTGTCTGGAGACCCCGTGAAACGTGTACTTTCGGCCATGTTTTGCTCCACAGGATGGAGAACATGCTCCATGGGATGGAATGTCATGCCAAAGCACACAAGGGATGGAGAACTGAATCTCCGGGGTGATACCATCCTTGCGTTGTTTGCAGTGAAAATGTTCGACCAAGACAGGAGGCACTCCAGTGTGACAATTGTGACAAGTGGCAACACCGAACATGCACTTCATGTATGATATTATTTGTACATTTTTTTATTCTTCATTTTCAACTAAACCAATAAGAAAACATCTGCCGTCTGTATCATACAAGATGAATGTGTAACGATCTTCCTATTAGTTTTATTTTAATATAGGCATATCATCCTTTCGTGATCTCCAGGGGGAAAATGTTCAAGTTATGGGAAGAGTAAATGGAGGGATCCAGGACTGCATCGATCGGAGCTTCTACGAGGCGCTGGCGAACTGAACGGTCCAACCAGATAGTGAATTGTAAACCTTCACACTGACTACCGGTACGGACATTTTCTTCGTTTCTGACTTTATGTCTTTGCAATGAAAGACTTTAACGGGTGAACTTTACTAATTCATACGATCGTGTGGTAAAAGGGGCTTAAAAGGGCTAGCTATTCATATATATACGTGTATCCCACTTGTGCTCTTGAAAAGTGCTATACCTGTATATATTTATCAGAATAAATTGCCATCGAAATAAAACATGCAATATCATTTTATCTTTGTGTCATTTTCTGAACGTAGGAATATTTGACCATATTCGCTGATTATAAAATTGATTTTTATTTGGGGACGAGTTGACTCTTTCGTATTTGAAAGAATAAGACTCAAGCACCCTACTGAATCGACAAGTGTGATTATAGGTGAATGCACCAGTCCATTTGTCATGCGACCATGAACTGTAGGTTGAATCACTTCACATTGAAGCCGCATAACAGCTGCAATGTTATAATGAGGCAACATATGATTATATATCAGATATGTCGACAGTCCATTGTAGCTACCATTTGTCTTGGCAACAGTCCATTTGGCGAATCATTAAATCAGACGATGTGCTCTCTGTGCATCATTCACAAGTGCATGTTGACCTACAATGGACTGTCGATCGGTCCGATGATGATACCATGGACTGTCGTAATATCAGACAGACAGAGAATATACTATTAATGGTTCATATTCCTCTTAAACACACAGTGGAAGGAATCGAGAGATGAATGAGTCAGTGATACATGAGGCAGGTAGTAAGTTCCCACGTGTTCATTTTGTGCTCATTTCCTCACACTATAATTCGATGCTAATACCTACCATGGACTGTCTACCAACACCTAAAAACACCTCTCGCCGCAAAAATGTTTAAAATTTTTTGTTAACTTGAAATAGTAATAACCCTACGTTTGGTGACAATATAGTACGATATCTCTCCTTCAAAATATGACTGGACACCAGTAACCATACCTGTCATCGATATGCTGAAAATCGTTCATTTTCGGCTGTGGTCACTGTCGTCTGGTCAGACACACGCCCACGCTTGATAACGAAAGCACTGAAAAACCTACCATTGACTGTAATTTGACACGTGACCGGCGGTTTTCACCTATAAGCATACTTGACGATTCAGTAGGGTGTCAAGGTTGGGGACGAGTTGACTCGAAGTTGGGGACGAGATGACTCAAGTTGGGGACGAGTTGGTTTGGGGACGAAGTCAAGTGACCTGTATACAACATGAAGTACCGGTATCCATTGAAAGCTGAGACCAGCTGATTTCTTACGAACATGGTCTATATTCTAGAACAGATGCAGAAAGTCAGCAAAGCCCCAAAAAGTTCAAAAAATCATAACCAAGACAAAAAAATAATAATTCATCTCATGCATCTACAAACCATGTTAAACATGACTTACAAAGCTTCTGAAAAAAAAATGAAAAAAAAAAATGAATTTCCGACTTTGTCTAGAAAACTGGGTGGGGGTAAATGGCGTTTACTGTAACTGTTTTGGATTGCAAACAAAACTATGAAATGTTGAAAACTAGATTGATTCGAGGAAAGTGAAGAAAAAAATATTTTTAAACAAAATCAGAAGAAAATATAGAGCAAAATGCACTAAATGGAGAAAAAACGAACAGCAAGTTGATTTCTCGAAAATACAAAGAAAATCAAGGAACTAAAAAATAACAAATGTCTTCTATGGGCCACGGTTTGCTTGACATTAATGGTAATGACTTGATTTGAGGAAAAATCAAGGAATAAGGAAAACACGATTAAAAGAAAAAAATATTAGATTGATTTATTAATTTTCATTTGATAGAAGGCATCTACCATCCACTATATCCCACAAGCCGACAACTGTACATGTAGCTATGCATAAAATACATACGGGTTTAGGAGATCAATTTCATGTAATTTCAATTTCATGCTTCTGAAAAAAAAATGAAAAAAAAAAATGAATTTCCGACTTTGTCTAGAAAACTGGGTGGGGGTAAATGGCGTTTACTGTAACTGTTTTGGATTGCAAACAAAACTATGAAATGTTGAAAACTAGATTGATTCGAGGAAAGTGAAGAAAAAAATATTTTTAAACAAAATCAGAAGAAAATATAGAGCAAAATGCACTAAATGGAGAAAAAACGAACAGCAAGTTGATTTCTCGAAAATACAAAGAAAATCAAGGAACTAAAAAATAACAAATGTCTTCTATGGGCCACGGTTTGCTTGACATTAATGGTAATGACTTGATTTGAGGAAAAATCAAGGAATAAGGAAAACACGATTAAAAGAAAAAAATATTAGATTGATTTATTAATTTTCATTTGATAGAAGGCATCTACCATCCACTATATCCCACAAGCCGACAACTGTACATGTAGCTATGCATAAAATACATACGGGTTTAGGAGATCAATTTCATGTAACCTTTATATATTTTTTCACCTTTTTCCTGCAAGAGAGTGTCTGCCAGGTGAGTGGTTGTTTTGCGTTGGATCCGTCGACGGATCACGTTTCAATCAATTTCAGTCACGTGACACCACGACTCCGTAGTGAAAATGGCGGCGAGTCGCATTGTACCTGTGGTTCTGTAAACTGTCTTTTGTGTTCTTGCTTTCGGATCGATTGGAACTTACTCTTGTACCTATTTGGATTTTTAATTACGAAATGATCACAAGGTAAGGCCTTTTTCGCAATTGGAAGTATTTTATCACTTGAATGTATGTTTTTCAGTCAATTTTGTTGACGAAGTTTACAGTGTTTCAGTTGGCGTTTTTTGAGCCGACTCAGTTGACGGCCCCCCAGTCGACACGCTCGCTAGCCGTATAACTTATACGGCTGTTCTCGTCCCATAGCCGGCAGTCATATCGGCCCATCCATTATGCCTACCTGGGATTTTTATAAAGCACGTCCATAAGTATTGTATTTTTCGATGAGAGATATCCCCCAGCATACATTTGGTAATACAATCCTCTCAGTGTTGGGAGTGAAAACAGAAAAGAGAGCTGTGCAATTTATCTCCCATTTATATGATGTTTATCTGATGCGAAGAGTTGAAGATAAGATAAAACGTGTTCAGGCGACTTGAACTGTCACTGTTGATTCACTGACATCCGTAAGTCGGTGAACTGTTCACACTCAACTTATGTAAAAATCAAAACATATGTAAATGTTTTGTACCGGTATTACATTTTTTTAAGACAAAACTATGGAATACTGGAGAGGGACCCGGATACATACAGCTTTCCATCTGAAAGTTCTGCTAACTTCCAATAATTTTGCGAGATGGAAACCCGAAAATGTACGGACCAACAAACATTGCAGGAGAATTTTAATGGAGAATGATCTTATTGTCCTTTTTTCATTAAATGGACAGGGATTAATCATAAATTTGTACTGTTTCAAGCCAGTGGCTGGAATCCTATATTACTGTTCGGAAAATTGCAAAATTCTAGAACGTTGTCAAATTCGGGAACAGTTTCCGAATTCAGGAACATCAAACATTCAGTAACGTTTCCAAATTCAGCAACATTCCCGAATTTAACATGGAGGATATAGGACCGAAGAAACATTTTCTCACTTACAACAAAAACGACAGCTAGAAATTTGAAATTACAGCATGGAATTTCAAGAGAACAAATGTTGTTACTCACTGATAGAAAAATTGTAATGCCGTTCATTGAAAAGAAGTGTCAGTTATGTTTTTAGCTGAAAAGTGGCCAAAGTTCCTGAAGTCATAAACACGTTTATTATGGAGGAAATAGACAAAGACACATTTTCTCACTTTCTGCAAAAGGACAGCTAATGGGCAATTCCACGGTAACTCATGTTACACTTTAGCCATAACCTTCATGTTTACCCTGGGATTTTAATACTATGATTTGCATCCAGATCCTTCCTATTTTTCAAGGTGGTAATGTTAGCTGGTAGCTTTGTTTTCCACACAAACACAGCAGTGTGTTATCAATAGTATTGAATTAATCTTATTGCAAAGTTCGGTAACTCATGTTACAGTAAACGGACATGCCCTCGGAGGGTACAGTGTTTCTCCGAAAAAGCTCTGAATACTAATCAATTAATCTGAGAATTAAAAGTCTTTTCTTTTAGTACACTGTCTGGACTGTGTATTGTCCTGGTTCTAAACAACTGATGCAACACCGTTTTATTTCCACCGAGCTAAACATGTGGTAACTCATGTTACAGTAACTCATGAACATTACGGTTTGTCCAAATGAAAGAAGGAACAATTTAGTCTCCTGGAACATGTTTCTCTCGTGTCAAAAAAGTGTCTCAAACAACATGAAGAATGTAATTAAATAACTGTATAAAATTTGAAATTCATCAACATGATTAATGGTCGATTCTGTGTGAAATTCAAGAAATTTAAGTATTATCTGATTATAAACGTTCTGAAGGCTACATGTATAATCTTATCAAACTTCTCTGTGAACTGATTAATGGCCATGGTTATTTGCTACATCAAGTTGATTCAAGTCTCTGGATCATCTGCTCTCTGTAGTAGAATATCTCGCCCTGAAGAAATGGCCATTTCCAATGATTCTCTGCAGTCTCTATCGCCAAAACTATTTTAATATTCTCCATGCCAAGAGCGGTAACCACACTGAGGAAACCGTCTCTGCCATACTCACAGACATACCAGTCCTCTAATTGGAGAATCAACAGGATTAGCAGTGATTTGGTGTTTTATAGGAACATTAGCCCTTGACTGGATGAATGAGACCGTTGGTCCATCCATAATAAGATCATTTTTTTTTGCACATTTCAATGCTTTTATTTGGGTGAAGACCCTTTATCTCGTCAGTTTATAATTTTTCTTATCCGGACCATATCTCACTTACTATTTGATGAACATCTTCAAAACTTGCATGGAAGATGCTTAGTACCATACAGCTGTGCACTGTCAGATTTCCTTTCTGCGTTTCAATGATTTTTCACAGAGTTATGGCCCTTTATTTTGTTAGTAATTTCTCGTCCAGACCATATCTCGCTTACTATACCTTGTAGATGTGCACTGTTGGCTTTTTATGCATTTCGATGAATTTCCAAAGAGTTATGGCCCTTTATCCCATCAATCAATAATTTCTTGTCGAGACCAGATCTGGGTCACTATTTGATGAACAACTTCGAACCTTACATGAAAGATGCTTGTAATACTGTACAAACGTGCACTGTCAGGTTTTACACAGATCAATGTTTATTCAGGAGTTATGGCTAATTGCAAGCAGAGGCACCTAGATTGTTCAGAGTTATCTCCCATTATGATGGTAACTCATGTTACAGGACCCCATTTTGGTAACTCATGTTACAAAGTAACTCATGTTACGAAGTTCAGCAGCTTCATAAATTATGATGCATGGATGAAATATCAATTCCACTGCTATAATTTCGTTCAGTGTGTATCAAAGGCAGAGAAAATTAACTGAGCAGCCAACAACTTCAATAATTTTCTTTGAAAACTAAAAACTGTCACTTTTTCGGTAACTCATGTTACAATAACTCGACACCAAATCTTGTCTCATCCATTTCTGCTAGCATTGCAGATATGCTCTTTCAACCACCAGTTTTAGAAAGACACTTCTTCCATAAAAAGTATAAAATCACTTTGGTTCAGCTGGCTATAACCAGATGAATCCTAAATCAACAGTGAAATATCAGTAATTTGTACATTTAAAGGGTTAAAAAAATTGGTAGTCATTAAAATTGCCTAATTTATTAAATCAAGCAGTAAATGAGTATATCAGCACTAAATTGTCAAACTTGAGGGACCTAGCCATAATGCTAAATGCATCATTTTGCCCACAGCTGATATTTATTTTTGCAAGTTTTGTCCGCGATATCATGGAATTGCCCGTAGAATTTTGAAATCACAGGATGGAATCCAAGAGGAATGAAAGCTGTCACCTATTTGTAGAAAAATTATAATGCCTTTCATTGAGAAGAAGTGCCTAAATGTTTTTAGTAGAAAAAAAACGTTTCCGAATTCATTCGGCAACGTTTCAGAATTCTGCAATTTCCCGAACTGATTAATGGCATTATTATTAGGGTTCCAAGCCAGCATGGCTAGAACCCTATTATTTTTATTCAGCTCCATTCTTACTATTATTCCGGAGAAATTTTCTCACTCATACTCCATGGTTATCCGATTCAATGGGAAGCTTCGCCCATGTCCATCTATTTATCGTCACCACCTTATCTTAAAGAATCAGTATCCCCAGATGCACCAAACTTGCATCACACATGCATGTGGTCACAAAACAATTAGCTTTTCTATAATCAGTGAGATTGGCTCATTTTTCTGGGTCACCAGGGCAAACTATATAAATATGTCACCATTTCATTATTTGACATGTTTGAAGAATGACTGCCTCCCAGAGCACCAAATTTGAATAAACACTTGTATGCATGTATATGAACACCAAACTTACTTGATACAGGCGTGTGATCAAAAGACAGAAGCCTAGATGAAGATTGATTTTTTATTATGTTCTGGGTCACTAAACTCTCATTTCGTCACCAATTGTTTGTTGCCATCAACTGGTTGTTCGCTCTATTTAAATATCCCCAAGACTGAGATGTGCTTTGTGCTGTTCATGTTTATTTCCAAGAGGAGATTAAAAAGATCTCGAGTTGAATCAGTCGATTTGAGTTATCAAAGTTCTGGGATGCACCTGGATAAATTTTCAGGAATGGAAATAAGGGTCAGCAATTTACTGATCAAATTTCGACACTAACCAATCATAATGCCATAATGATAACATGGACAATCTAATTTGCTGACCAAATTCAAAGCGCCTTCTAATATAGTATTAATCACTGATCAAATTATTTTTTCTTTATTTCCAACCCTAGTTTCACACCTGAAAAAATTGCAAAGTTCTGGTTGTCTGTAGACATTGAACTGAAGTATTGAAAATGGGAATAAATCTAATGTGCTTGTCATTGCACCAGCTTCATTCCACTACAAACTGACCATACGGTCATGATTTAAAGAAATAAAAAATAAATCGGGCTGTCGGATGAGTGAAAACATAACATGATGGGCGCATGGTGATGAAAAACTGGGCATAAACGTATTTGTATTGGCCTTAATGATGAATCATTTCAATATTGTTCAAAGAGGCTAAACCACCTGTTTTCATTTCCAAGAGTCCTTGGAGAGCTTCTTAAAATTAGGGCATTCTAGGAACTGGCATACATTCCAAACAGTGTGGCATGGTGCGCCCAGTTGGAACTCCTAGGAACTCCCTGGCATCCATTGTTGAACTTAACAAAGGAAGGATGTCATATGGCTTGCCATACATGATGATGTGCAACATCACAGAGGGAATGGCATATCCAATTGGAACTCCTTCATACAGATCAGAACACTGCATTGGGCATAGACTAGTGTATCCATTCGGATAACTGGCATATATGCCATTCCTTTCAAGAAACTCATGCCCTAATTTCAAGAAGCTCCCTTATTATGATCCCTCGCTATCTTGCATTATAAGTATCATAAATATTTGAGAAAGGCCTTTCATCTTGATCATTGGGACAATAATTTAGAGAACTTTGATATTGATCAGTTCAAATGTCTGTACAAAGCCTCGTTGATAAAATCTTTCTCCACAAACTTTTGTTAAACATTCAGCTGTTTTGCCCAAGGCTCTGCTTTATTTTATTACCTCTTTTGACAAAGTGTTTTTTTTTTTTTTTTCCTCTTCAGCGAGAATCAAAAGCAGATCAATTGGCCTGCGATAGGCAGAGAAATACGAGTGTCGTGATCCGAAAAGGGCGATCTGTGGACGCTTATTTGTCGACAGAGTATTAAGAAGGCTCTAGAGCCAGGAGTCGTTTAAGGAATGCATGAACCAAACAGGACTAGGGCATCCTGGGCTTTGTTTACCAGGCTGACGGACATTGGCTGGAAGCCTGAGCACTGTGTGTTCTCTCAGTTTGGCTTGGCCTTTTCAGCTTGTCTCGAGTTCATTTGACGCCATATTTGAAATGTTATGGGAGTTTTGAAGATATTTGAAGGAAAGATAGTGTTACATTTGAGATACAATGTGTACCATACAATATATTCTTGCCTTTTTTCAATGTTCCCCATATTTACCTTTCAAACTGCTAATATTGCTAAAATATATGTAGATTTCTGGTTCCAGAGAAACTCATCCTCAATTATAGATTATATACCTCCGACTCTCAGGTATACCTTCTGATTGCATTGAGGTTTAAAAATGCTGCATGCACATTTTGTGTCCGTGGCATATGGCCAATCAGAATCCTCCATTAATTACTAAACAGTGCAGAGTGGACTTTGGAGGACACAGGCACAGCTCCAACAAGACATGCATGACAGGATACTCAAGACATCAAGTTGAATAGTTAAAACTTAATTAAAGATGTAATCAGCCTCAAAATCTAGGCTGAAATTGATGTCTTTCAAACTCAGCGAAAGTGACATATGTTACAACACTGAACAGGTACAAAATGAAATACATTTGGCCACAAAAAAACTAAACTTGTTTCTGCCATTTACGAGAAAATGGGAGGAATTGATCTTCAAAAATAAACGGCATGGCATGCCGTTTATTTTTCCATGACCGTGTCAACAAGCGTATACACGTGTGGTGCATTCTACCAACGTATGCTATGCGACATTATCGAACCTTAGGCACGAGCCATGACGTTATCCCACAACTGCAGCTGTTCAGCATTCAGATTCGTGAGCGTCACTACGTCACTCATACGTCACGCAATGACATCATTTTCCTCCACGCGTACATGTACAACACACACTCAATGGCGAAACAGAAAAGCCGTCGAAGCGAGCAGAGTTACAAATTTATCTGACAAGATATTCTTGCATCCGTTGTATATGGCGATCCCACTATCGTCAAATATTATACATTTGATGCTTTAGTAATCTTCTCTGCTGAAAAACGCACATGGGAGAGTTTACTAAATCCATCAATTTTGAGGCTGATTACATCTTTAACTCTTTCCCT
The DNA here is from genome assembly GCA_036873755.1 of Hanleya hanleyi. Lineage (NCBI taxonomy): Eukaryota > Metazoa > Mollusca > Polyplacophora > Lepidopleurida > Hanleyidae > Hanleya > Hanleya hanleyi. The sequence continues at coordinate 10,252 of JAVTVY010002127.1, forward strand.
CTTAGGCTTGTGGGGAATTTTCTCCAGACCCATAATAGATTTGTAATGGCGTAGGTCTTCAACTCATGGACACATTTCAATTTTCATACTTCTCCAGCGATGTAAAATATCCCGTTTTATGTCCCATGTCATGTGGAGAAATATTTACCAATGGTCTCCCACAGACCCATTCTACGTAATTTGTTCATGTTTTATACCAATATCAGCAACATTTATTCTAAAAATAAGTAATCTTGCGAGAAAATGTGTTGTATTTGCTTCCCGTCTGTTGAAAATCACGAAAAAACCCGAAGAAATTGTCGCATTTTAGCTGCGTTTTGCAGCGTTCTGTTGTTGTTGTTCCGCTGCCATTCCTAGGTTGTCGTATACCATTCTAAAGCTAATTCTTCGTACATTCGGGATTTGACAGACACATAACGAGATGGCAGGTTTTGAACGAGCTAAAACTGGAAAATCCCATATACTTCCTTTAAGGAGAATGAAGACGGTAACCTATATTTAGAAGGGGAAAATAAAACAGCATCACTGATTGGCCAAGGCTGACGAACTTTTTCATCACGCCCGGCGTGATTGGAGTCTGTTTGTTTACGCGTGGTCGCCATGGCCACTGCAGCGTCAGCAAAAGCCAAAAAAGAATGGCGCATCAACATTTTATAACGGAGATGAACAGGTCCCGGGAAATTATGTAAAATAAACTCAGATGGGCAGATTTGACGAGTTGGTCATCAAGGTTAGATACTTCGGTAGTTTGTGCCCGCGTTACGTAAAATATTCAGGAATTTGGAAGTAGATTTTACTATTTTTCACACGTTTGTCTTGGAGCACACGAAATAAATTTGTTGTCAAAACGCGCATTTTCCATCGATTATTTCTGTTTCTCTCCCGATTTCATTTTTACCCTTACCATAAAACATACCAACAGTCCATATAGTCAGATTCATTGAAATTTTGGCTTTCTGAAAACGTATAGTTTTAATAGATTTTACTCAAAAGTAAACGTCAAAAATTGCAAGAATAATCGACCACATGGGAACTCAAGTGACTCGTCAAAATCCGTCTTCATGAGTTAGGCGAACACTCGTCAAAACACGCTACATGAGGATCTACACAAGTCGTCAAAACCCGCTTATATGAGGGAAAGAGTTAACATCTACATGTAGGCGCTACATCGTTCATTCTTCTAATTGTACTGAAGTTGTATCAGTTTCGTATAAAGCTGAGATACAGGTTTCTTGATCAAAATCGATAAAGACTGAACATGCTGAATCACAGCATGTTTTAATCTACAACAGTCGGAGGGTGTTACAGTGTACATGGTGTACACCGACAGTTGTTGTTTATAAACACTCTGACAATAGGAGGATGAACAAAATAAATCAACAATGCTCTAATGGCCACTCGGTAGGCTTGTTTTGAAGAACATGTACAATTTGGAAACATTTATTTGTAATTTTTGCAGACCTGGACGTACCTTGGTCAGCATAGTCACGTATTTTACATGTAAGCAGGGATTCATAAAAGTCGAAAATTTGAGTATTTTTGACTCGATTGAGTGGATTCAGTTTTCAATATTTTCTTTAATTTGAGTATTTCTTCAAATTCACCACCATTCTCAAATGATTTTATATTGTTTTATCCCTTAAAATAATAGGTTATTGAGTTTTTCATCAAATCCTAAAAATATTTACATGTACATGTACATGTAGTCAAAAATGAATGTCTGAGTTGAGTTTTCAAATGAATTTTACCACTGATTACCAGTCAGTGATTGAAATAGGAAAACAAATTCTAGTTGCCCATGGGGAAGTATGGGCAACCAACACATCCAAATGCATTGCAATTCAAGCGGAATTAGGTTGCCCAAAGGAAATTTGGGTTGCCCCGGGCAACAGGGCAAAGGGCTATTTCGCACCCTGCCAGTAAAAAGTGACTTGTCACTGGTAAGTTTTGGAACCTGTGTCCAGTATGTGCCCAAACCAAACCAAACCAAATGTCCAAGTGCAGTGTCCAAGCTCGAAATGAACCTCAGAACTCAACTGCACACTCCTTGTTCACCCAGAGCTGACTTCGGAGTGTGCTGCTGTTTGCACGTTTCAGCTTTCTCATCAACAAAACGTGAAATACGCCATGAAGTTTATATGCAGAGTCATGTGGGACATGGTTTTGGGTGATGATGTTGTCACCCTTTGTAAACTGGTCATTTTGTTTGAATGTCCGTTTGGACAACTTGCTTCATCACTTCAAATCACCATTGATTTATAAATGACTGAGAGTACATGTATAACAGACATGTTTGCCTGTCCCAACATGATCACTGCTCGTGTTCCAGCCTGTCAGATTTGTTAAAAGCTGCCCCTGCATTCTACAAACAAAGAAATAAAATAAATACTATAGGATTATGACCTATTGATTTTCACCATTTATTTATAGGGTTTGTCCATTTTTATTTCTCTGGTCTATTTGGCATTGCATTAACATCAACATTTATTTTCAAAATTTGAAAGCTTAAAACACATGTAAACACAACATGATTCATTCAGTTACACTGGGATTATAATGTTCTCTCCATTTGTTCCAAGTCGACATAAAAACTTCCACATGTAAATGTTTTGTTCACATGACATAAATTTTCACTGGCAAGGCTACGGTAACGGATGTATTTCATAATCCGCTGACCATAATCTCTAAATTTATTTAAAAAATAGGACCCACGTCGTGATATGACTGAAATATAGTTGAAAGCGAAGTTAAATCATATTCACTCACTCACTCTGAAGAAATCCTGATGATGTCCATGTACACCTGGATTTCTGCCTTCGTCACTGTTCATCCCTGAGCTAAATATTCACCCCCCTGGACAACATTTGGAGGAGTAGTCCTATTTTTTGGGCCAAGAAGACTATTTACTACTATCAGGGTTCGTACGGGTCCTGGAAAACCTGGAAAGTCATGGAATTTGAAAATAAAAAATCCAGGCCTGGAAAACCTGGAAAATAGAGATTTTGAGGCAAAAGTCATGGAAAAGTCATGGAAAAATAAAACGAGTGGAAATAACAAAACCTGCTTTTTGCTCCGAGTTCATTCTGTGAACAAAGTTTTCGCTAAAACCGCCATCAAAGTATCTCGAAGTCAAGTCTTGTCAGACAGGATGCCTTCTATAGTTACGGTAATTTAAATAATTCACCTTCCAAATTTAATTCGAAAACGGCCGATTTTCCCCCCGTCGTGATTTTTTCCATCCTTATAAACCAAAACGGGAGCATTTTCAATATACCCGTGAAACAATAAATTCGAACACTCCCGTTTTCGTCGCGGAGTTCGTGCCGCTGAAAGTAAAGTGAATATGTTACTAAGAATAATTTGTTAGGGTCGTACTAAAATCTGCGCAGAACTGCGCGGAGCTTAATTTCAACTGCGCGTGGATTATTTGATGGATTTTTCTTTATTCACTGACGAGCAGAATATTGATATTAATAAAACAGACAACAGAATCCGCAAATTGCGAATCTGTAGACTATATGTCGCTTGAAACGAGAGGGAACGAAATTCAAATGCGCGGAAATTATGTTTCCCTGCTCGGAGATTCGCTTCACTGGAATGGAATCGTTAATATTAGAGCAACTTATCCTACCTTATTCGTTATCATTTCACTTGGAATCTTTTGATATGCTTTCTTCAACTGAGTCTTATGTGTGGCATTTCAACTGTCCGTAAGAATATATTGGCAGGTATCAATATTAAATGCGCGGAAATCGTATTTCACTCCACTGAGATTCGCTTCGCTCGAACTAAATCTGATGTGTATGAATTGTATCTGTCCGAACGTAAATTTTAACTGCGTGGAAATCGAGCCTGTAAGCAAATTTGGCATAAAGTTTAACTGCGCGGAAATCCATGGCAGCTTCACCCCACGCAGATTCTCCTGGATTGAACTAAGTCTGATGTGTATGAATTTCAAAAGGCTTGCGTGTATGAATTTCATCTGTCCGAACGTTACTTGGTATAAATTTCAACTGCGCGGAAATCGAGCCCGTAAGCATATTTGGCATAAAGTTTAACTGCGCGGAAATCCAAGGTAGCTTCACCCAACGCAGATTCTCATAGATTGAACTAAGTCTGATATGTATGAAAAGGCTTGCGTGTATGAATTTCATCTGTCCGACATGATCTTGGTATAAATTTCAACTGCGCTGAAATCGAGCCTGTAGGCTTCTCATTAGCAGGAGGTTGGAGGCGAAAATGCCCGTCAACTGGCCATTTTGAGGCACCTACTTGATCAATAGAAAATAATTTATCGGCAATTTGAATGATATTTTCGATATCTCATTTTCCTTAATAAACAGATGATTTGGAAGGACAAGGATATAAATGTTTCCCTCTGCTTGTCCCGGTCAGGGCTTCGGCGTAATAGTTAGTTAATGCACAACTCCTATGTCGAGGGAGCCATTATTTTATTTCTTTAGATCTGTATGATGTGTCTCATACATTTTGACTGCAAAAAGGGAGTAGTTGAGTATTTCATTTGAGCTATGGGGAGATGTCAACAGACATTGATGCTGGTGCTTTATTCACTCACCAAGGCAGAAAGACATTTCCATGTAATAAAATGACAGACGTCAGTGTTTCCAACAACATGTTAATCCAGTTTATAATCAACGAGGAATCAACTTTATGAAGCGGACGAACATAAAATATGCACCCTGATCTCATCGCTGGGTCAGTCACATTGACATCTCACGAGTGACGAGTGATGTTGTAGACAAGTCAATGTACTGTACAACCCGATCATCATTGCAGGACTTGGCTTGTACATGTGAAATTTAGATGTTTAGTTTGTATGTATTTTCAATCCTTTACATCGCTGGACATTTCATTTTTTACTTCATGTTTGATGGATAATGAACCAAACGTCGGCATCACCGTACAGATTTAGCCCGGAAATATGGTCGACTGACTGCAGGCACGTGTCGCAATACTGTCGGACTATCACCCCTATTGCGGAATGGAAACTTCCACTGACCCGGTGTTGTAACCCCACAAGGCTTCCCGACGAATCGAATTGGAAGGGTTCACTTTCAAAATAGGGAAGTAAGGCACAAAAGTTTTAAACACGCATATCGCTTTTCAACAACAACAACGTGAAGGCAGATTTTCCTTTCGTTTTGTAGTCTATATTTTGTTTGTATTTCATTCTTGAAACTTGCAACTCTGGCGGACAAATTCACGACCTACGCAATTTAATGATAATAACATCAACAACTACACCGGGACTGTTTGAAGTTGAACAAAAAGAAAAACATTTACGGCGACAGATGGCTGATAAAAACTTTTGGGTCGGTAGCTTGTCGATGGGGAGGGCGGGTTACGCCCAACTGACATATTTTTAAGGATGGCCCAGAGTCTTTTAAATGAACTATGATAGAGATATCAAACATAATACACGGTTTTCAATAGATCACAACGATCAAGGTGAAGCGGTCCGCCATTTTGGATCCTCCGTGAAAATCAGCGTCACATATAATTCGAACACAAGCGTTTTTCTGGAATTAGCGTGACAAATAATTTGAAAGTAGCCAATTTTTAAAGTTGCGAGTTTCATCACAGTTGTTTGTTATTGTGGGACATTTTTGATTCAATTATGTATGGCATTTGCATATTAAAATTAGGGCATGCAGCCAAATAATGGCATGGACTTCGCAGGATATCCACCACCAATGAAGAATTTCAGTGTAAAAAATCTTGACATTTCTGGGAAAGTGTGCCGGAAAAGGTCATGGAATTTCCTGAAGTTGGTCATGGAAAGTCATGGAAAAGTCATGGAATTTCAGACATCCTAAGGTGTACGAACCCTGTACTATGCAATCATACATAATTGCCAACAATAAGGAGAGCTGTTTTTCACTCTTCTGAATTTAAATTTAGGGGAGTGATCATTCTCAGTCTTCTGAAATCCTAAGCACTGAAAGTGAAAGTGAAAACTAATACCATTTACTTCAATGTGAATATTTGCATGAAGATCCAGTCAATCCCATGGTCCCGAGATGGTCCAAATATAACAGGGCATCTCAAACACTCATTAGTCCAAATAAATATAACGGGGCATCTCAAGCACTCATTGGTCCAAATATAACAGGGCATCTCAAATGCTCATTGGTCCAAATATAACACAGGGTATCTCAAGCACTCCTTGGTCCAAATATAACAGGGCATCTCAAACACTCATTGGTCGAAACATAACAGGGATATAACAGGGCATCTCAAACACTCAATGGTCCAAATATAACAGGGCATCTCAAACACTCATTGGTCGAAATATAACAGGGCATCTCAAACACTCATTAGTCCAATAATAACAGGGCATCTCAAAAACTTGTTGGTCCAAATATGACCGGGCATCTCAAACACTCATTGGTCGAAATATAACAGGGCATCTCAAACACTCATTGGTCCAAATATAACAGGGCATCTCAAACACTCATTGGTCCAAATATAACAGGGCATCTCAAACACTCATTGGTCCAAATATAACAGGGCATCTCAAACACTCATTGGTCCAATATAACAGGGCATCTCAAACACTCATTGGTCCAAATATAACCGTGTATCTCAATTTGGTCCAAATATAACAGGGCATCTCAAACACTCATTGGTCCAAATATAACAGGGTATCACAAACACTTACAATTGCTACATGTACCGTCTCAAAGCCTGATCAGCAGATCCCGATATATTGTTTCATACATGTACATTGTTTCTAAGAAAAGATTGAAATTCATTGAAAGTGCTCAGCAAATTTGTATGTGTTGTCATGCTTATAGTAGGGACATAAAAATCTAAGCCATGTTGTCAATTTAGTTAAACCAGGGTACCGCTAGCATGCTTACAAATTCAATTGGATTGGCAGGATACAATTACAGGAAAACTTTTAACCTCTGACCTCTGACATTGGTCTTTCTCACAAGTAATTGTTCTCACCACCTTTAGCTTCCACCTGTACATGTAAATTCAATCTCGCAGTGGAGTGTGAGTGAGTAGGATTTAACCTCGTTTTCAACATTTTTTCAGTCATATCACGATGGTGTCTACATGTGTCAAAACACGCGAGTGTCCACAGTTCCTATTATCCTGTATATACTGATCAGCCCAGCCAGTGCAGCACCCGGCCACCCATCCAAGTATTGGCCGTACTTCTGTGGAGTGCGTGTCCTGTAGACTTGCTTTTTCATGGTTTGAGCTGCTTCCCAACCTTGTGTCAAACATCTTCATCATGTATATAATATATATTATTCATCTATACAGAAAAAACTTGTACATGTTATTTACGAACATCAACAAAGTGGTGCTAAAATAATGAATATGATCACGCCAGTAATAAACAATCAATCCATTTATTACAATTGGGCACACTATGATCATAGCATTCTAGTATAAGTATATAAATACCAATCAACTCCTAGACAAATTGCACCTCAAGGCTTGGGCATCATGACCAAGGAAGCACCCACACATTGTATTGTCACTATTAAAGTATGACTGAAACATGTTCACATGTACAGTCCATATCAGATACATGTACATGTAGATTATTTCACAAGTCAGAGTACAAGTTACAGTCCTCTCCATGAAAGGTGAGCGATCGCTCTCGCTCGCGCCCAGAGAGTTCCAGGCGTCTGATTTGTCGCTCGCCCATATCGGCCGCTAAAATCCAGTATTGGATAAACTTTCTGTTAAGCGACTGCATCGGCTCGCTTGTTTGTGTTTGCACGCTAGCTTTCGAAGTGAAAACGGAAGTACATCTCGGAAATTCTGCAGAACATGCGCAGTCGACACAAAGTGACAACCCAAGGTATTTATGTAAAGAGGAACGCAATTGGTGTTGCGGCTGGTTATATTTTTGTACGGACACGCTCATTGGTCGGTGGTGCAGTGAAATCTTTTTCCCTCTCGCCACGTGCTCTGTAGCCTTGAAAACAAGCGTGTGCTTGGACTTCAGTTCAGCCATGTTTTTCACTGTGACACACGAGGTGGTTTTTGCTGCCTTGGTTTTTTATTCGGAATAAATATGACAGGAAGTGTTCTTACAAAAGGGGACAGAGTTGAAATTAAGACTTTCAAAAACTGGGAAACTGCCGTACAGACATATTGGATTCGATACTGATCAAACGGATGACGGTCGAGAGTTGGCTAGCGAAATTTATTACTGGCTGTCTCACATTACGACACAACGTCGTTTTCGTGGATTTATCAGTTAATATAACACATTAGCTGTCGAAACTCACAATATATTCCAAACTCTATCTGTGTAATTCTTGGTCATCAAAAATATTTCCCTGACATGAGAAATTGTTTAAAAAAATTTCCAAAGCAAGTGGATGTTGTTATAATACATGTACCTGATCATGTCGATGACCGGGCAAGTCCATTTTCGCCCATAGGACTGGAGCCGGAGAGTTGTTGAGTGCTGATGTTTCAGTGTGAATATGCGGGACGAGTTACTTCCCCTAGCGCAGTGCGTCTCCTGTGGTTAAAAATGGACTTGCCCGGTTGGTTTCACAGCATGTCAGCAATTTACGGTGGTTGCTCGGACGAGACAAGCTTTGAAGATTTTTTAAACAATTTCTCATGTCAGGGAAATATTTTTGATGACAAATAATTACACAGATAGCGTTTGGAATATATTGTGAGTTTCAACAGCTAATGTGTTATATTAACTGATAAATCCACGAAAATGACTTTGCGTTGTAATGTGAGACCGACAGTAGTTTCTCCAGCAGTACAATATTTGGCATCACTCACCCTACACGAGTGATAGCTCCCCCAATCATTTTTAGGCGAGTGATTGATTAGGAGAGCGATAGCTCGCCCAGGCCGTTTTAGGAGACTGATTCGTAACTCTCCCAAGATTTGCTCATGTCAAGGACTGAGTTATACAGGGGCTGAATGAAATTGATGTCCGCATATACTAGGAATAAATTGTGCTATGGTTCAGCTTGGTATTATGGCCATGTTTTCGAGGTTTTTTTTTTTATCTTTTTCAAACAAATAGATTACATGTACATTTTGAATTGAAACTCTGGGAGAGAAATCTGCTACTCGAAGCAGCTTTGGTCAAAGCAGATTCAACCCCACTTTTTAAGAGGTCCAAGAGTGAGCAAAATATGGTGTTCTGTGAAATAGATCGAATTTGCAGGAAAACTGAAAATCTGAATTGACAAGTCACAAGTGTATATTATTCAGACATACATGTACATGTAGTCACATACACGCACTTAGTCCACTGTCTAAATTCTGACAGTTTTGAGAAGTTTTTGTGTGAGAAAACATCACTTCAACAGAGTACATCCATTTGTTTCAAAGTCTTGTTTCCGGACAATGATTCAAATCAACAACAAAACATGATAGAATTCTAGAAAAGAATTTGGTGTGATTTATGAAAAGTTGGTTAAAGGCATTTTTCTTTTCTTTCTGGACTTATCTGAAATCCCGACAGAATTTGAATGAAAGAGTACGATAATTTTCTTTGAATTCCGTTTTATTGGGGAAAGAAAATATTCTACAGGCTGAAATTTTCAAAAATTATCTGTAGTTATCACCTTTTCAAACTTCCACATACACGTTGCACGGGTGACAAATTTTCACTTTCCATCTGCATACTTAATTGTGATTTTTATTTAAGCTATATTAATCAAAGTTTCAAGAAAGTAGGTTTTTTGTCATTTGCAACTGTCAGGTTTTTAAAAATCTGCACTCGAATATGGATAAAATTCTAAAATATTTGTCACTAAAATGTATACCAAATTCATGATTTTCCTCCAGACATAGAAACTTAACTCAACAAAATGTTTCTTTGTTTTTTAAATACACTATCATGTCTAAGTTCCACAGTGAATACCATTTTACAATTAAAGTAATTATTTCCAAAATAATTGAAAAAATTTACTGCGTGGTGTAGGTGTCCTGTCTGTCACAAAAACGGATGATTTTTTAGGTTTTTCTTGGGTATAATAAATTTTAAGAAGGAAAAAAGCCAGTAACATTATTATTTATCTACTGTAACACCTTCTCAACCAGATGCAATTAATTATTTCATTCTTGGTCAAATAAGCTGATAAAAATTTCAACTCCATATCTGTCCCATCTGTTACAAAACGCTTCAAAAAGCAGCCATACATTATTGAGTTTTGCGTTCATATGGCCCCAAAGCAAACAATGTTTAATATTCTAGATGCAATGAACATTCTGATGAATACACAAACCTATTGAAAAATTAAGTTTGCAATACAAAATACATAAAAATGTGTAAATACATTAAATTGTGACAGACGGGACATGTGACAGACGGGACACTGAACTGATAACAGCGGATTTTGTGAAAATATGACCCAAAACCAAACAATGTGAATTAAACTAGTGCACAATGAACATCTTAATTGTAGCATTCATCTATACATGATTAAAAAAAGTCTGGAAACAGGAAGATAATTTATAGGGCATGAGATACAATGTAATGTCCCGTCTGTCACGATAAGTTGTCCCGTCTGTCACGTCACTGAGTGGCAAAAATCCATTAATCTTCTTCATAGAAAAACTGTTAACCCTAACTCTGATTACTTGATTAGTCCACTAACATTTGATTTACATTAAAAGTTGATTTTCATTTGAGAAGGAGATAGAAATCTATCTTGTCTATTCCTTTTTCAAATGCCTGGTCCCTGCTTGTCCCGTCTGTCACATTTGTCAATTCTAGTTGAAAAGAAAATATTAATAATAATTATTTCAATGTTTCTGTCTTAAGTTAAAGTACAACTAGCTCACTAACCACTGAAAAGTTTTTGCTTAGATTTTTATTAAATTTAGTTTGGTAGAGAGTTGTGTTAACATCACAGGATGGCTATCTTTTGTCCCGTCTGTCACGCTGGAAATGACCACCAGTAAAATTTTGTTCAATTCCGTGAAGGTTGTGGGTACAAGGTAATGAAACGGCTATAAATAGAGGACGGCCACAATAGCAAGCTGACCCGTACAAGATTTGATCCTGTGATGCATGTATTTCTGTGTTGGTATATACTTTCTGTGATCGGAGGCCTTCATATTGTGTATGGTTTTCATCATGTTGTTTTTTGGTAACTCGAGTAACTCAGTAGAATTCACCTAAAAGACATAATTATTGAGGTCAAACGTTGGGAATGGTGTTGATTCTTTGTGACTCACTCAAGCATAAATCCTCATAATCCCATGCTTGTACCTTTGGAGGGGTAGGGTACTGGTTAGCTTACAAAATTGCCATGCACACCTGTAGTGGTATTTCAAACACCTTTTCAAGGCACAATACTTGTTCATCGCCACATTCATGCTTGTGCTTAAAATAACTTTTGTACATGTACTGCTAAAACATTACAATTGAACACATTTATAGGTATACATGTATCCCTCCCCCTGCATTTATATTGCAGGTGACTGTAGACAATATGAGAACTTCACACTCACAAGCCCCCACACATATGTGTCATATATTACATCTTTTGCCTCTACATGTACACCCTACTGAATCGACAAGTATGATTGTAGGTGAATGCACCAGTCCATGTGTCATGCGACCATGAACTGTAGATTGGATCACTTCACATTGAAGCCGGACAACAGCTGCAATGTTATAATGAGGCAACATATATGATTGTATATCAGATATGTCGACAGTCCATGGTAGCTACCATTTGTCTTGGTATTTTGACCTACCATGGACTGTCGATCGATCCGATGATGATACCATGGACTGTCGTAATATCAGACAGACAGAGAATAAACTATTAATGGTTCATATTCCTCTTAAACACACACAAGTGGAAGGAATCGAGAGATGAATGAGTCAATGATACATGAGGCAGGTAGTAAGTTCCCACGTGTTCATTTTGTGCTCATTTCCTCACACTATAATTCGATGCTAATACCTACCATGGACTGTCCACCAACACCTAAAAACGCCTCTCGCCGCAAAAATGTTTAAAATTTTTGTTAACTTGAAATAGTAATAACCCTACATTTGGTGACAATATAGTATGATATCTCTCCATCAAAAAATGACTGGACACCAGTAACCATGATACAGGGCTCGAAATTAAGATTTTCCAGTGGTTGTCCCATGGGCAACCACTATGGATAGTCTGGTTGTCCCAAAAAATAACTACTTGCCCCAAATTTTTCAAAATAATTTCAAGTTTTAATCAATATTTGCTGGTCTTTATTTACCTTATTCATTACACCATCACTGATTATTTACAGTATACAATCGGTAAAGGTAAGTTTCAACTTTGTCTGTTCTCAATTGTTGGATAATTTTCGTATAATAGCCAAGGCCGTCCATCGCGCCACGCTGGCAGGAAATTCCGGACCCGACCACTAGTGCCACGTGCACCTTCAGCTGCTGTTGTCGCAGGATGTACGTCGTCGGGTGTGTCAGTGAAATTTTGGCGCTTTTCGGCTACTTCAGTCGGCGCCTCAACCTGATCATGATCTTCTCCATGTCCGCGTTTATTTGCCGTGAAGCCGAATGTAAAAAGAGACATATTTTCTGCTTTCTATATATGTCAAATTCTGCCGCAAATCAGACTACACTGGATCGACAATTTGACAGGAAATGACACTCTCCAAGCAGTGGCATTAGATATCAAGGGAACTAAGTCTGCCATGGAAATGGCCACGAGTTATCTCCCCTAAAATCAAACTCGCGATAAAATGCAGGAGACAGAAAGTGCCTGCCAGAACAACAACACGGTGCCGAAAAACAGAATCATTTTAATTTTCAGCTCAAATTATCCAAGGAAAATTTATCATTTGTGTCTGAATGTCTGACTGAAGCTGGTTTCTGTGATTTTTGTAATTTTAAAGTACTTGTCCCGGGACAACCATGCAGACAGAAGTTAGTTGTCCCAGCTAATTTTCACTTGTCCGGGACAAGCGGACAAGCGTTAATTTTGAGCCCTGAATGATACCTGTCATCGATATGCTGAAAATCGTTCATTTTCGGCTGTGGTCACTGTCGTCTGGCCAGACACATGCGTACGCCCACGCTTGATAATGAAAGCACCGAAAAACCTATCATTGACTGTGATTTGACATGTGACCGGCGGTGTTTACCTACCATCATACTTGCCGATTCAGTAGGGTGCTCTAGACATTCATCAAATAGATTGGCCTACATGTAGTTGCTGCTTTGAACATTTGAAATGGATGATGATGGCAGCTTTGACCAGACCTAATTTTTGTCAATTTTCATTGGTCGTCGAAAATGTAGATGACAACTTAAGTAACTTGGTGGTTTCTATTCGATCCAGAGTTCTGGACAGGTTACAGGCCCATCTCACTATGAGAGATGGAACTGTTGCACAGGCTTTCTTCATGCTACATTGTAGAGCGACAATTCAAGGGTTAAAGCGGAACCTCTAATTTATATTTCAGGTGGAAGCATATACATGTACATGTATGTATTTATAAAGAAATACTTGTTGCCTGTAAGGCTGTATGCCTAATTAATGTGCAAGTTTAATCAGACTTAACGATGTGTGAAAATGTTCACACCTGAGTTGTGAAGATAAACTCTCATACAGTTTGTGAGTTCACTGACATCTTTATCATGAACAGAGCTGGTATTCTAACAATCAAAAACGATGGATTTTTAAGAAAAATACCACATTTTGTCTTGCGACTCATAAGACCATACATGTCATTAATCAAGAATGTTAATTAGCTTGAGGGATGTATGAATGTTCACACCTGAGCTATGATAACCTGATTTTGTCAAAGGTATAGTTATATACATGTACATGTACAAGCTTACATTCAGAGATACAGTAACCTACACAGTGTCTCATAATTTAAAATAATCTAATAACATTTAGAATCTCAATCCTGTCAATAAATTATACATAAGATGCATTTAATGCCCTCCAGGTACATTTCTAACTGATTTATGATACAAGATGTGCTAAACCTGGGGGCAGACGGGTCTTCTGTCCCTCTCCCCCCCCCAGGTTTTTGAGATCTCTAACTCCACTGACTGAACGTTGATTGCTTTATACATGTACATGTAGTTCCCACGCAGAGATGCATTTAAATACTATTAGTACATGTCACTATTTCAAGCTCCGGGCCCAGTGTAATGGATGTCCCCCAGGTTTTCAGTCTCTAACTCCACTGACCCGAACGTTGATTGCTTTATACATGTACATGTAGTTCCCACGCAGAGATGCATTTAAATACTATTAGTACATGTCACTATTTCAAGCTCCGGGCCCAGTGTAATGGATGTGTATGTTGTTCATTCATTGATAATTTGTCTGAAAGTATAAAAGTGGTACGGCACCATGAACGACTTTCTAACTAAAACCTCATACAATGTTTCGAAAGTTCAGCACATTCAGCGGGTTCAGCATGTAAAACAAAACTGTATGAAAGGGATGATGGCATGGATCAATTAATGCATTTGATGTGTCTATCACGTTATTGAAAAAACAGATTGAGTTGTTGATGAATCCACTCATGAGTCAAAGTTAGAGACCTGTCACTTGTAATGCTGACATCTGTTTCTACTTAACATGCTGAAATAGTTTTTGTCTGAAGCAGATTTTGAAGTGTAACTTTTTGAAGGACAGACATTGTGATACTATTGACCCAGTATTAATTTTCTATATGTTTTTTTTTTTTTTATTGTACAAGAAACTTGTTCATTTCCAGTCGAACATGTCATACGGAAGGGCATTTCAAATGACTTATAAAATCAATATTGCTTGTTGCGTATTGATCTTTGAAAACATGCATAGGCAATTTGCCGTACTTCATCTTTGACAAATTATTGACTTCCTTTACTAATGGCAGGAAAACAGACATCAAATTGCTTCGCCAGTGGATTCAAATTATTAGGGAAATGCCCCATATTTCACCTTGGTGCAAACTATTCATATGATGTGTGTTCATATAATTGATTCTAAATTATGCATTTGAAAATGAAAATACTTATCTTTTTCGTCACATTTTAGAATGTTTGTGTAGTCTTTTGTGTTTGTAAAATTACAACATTTCTGGGATGGTCTGTTAAGTTTCACCAATATTAAAGCATGATGAGTCTCCATGATACAGCTGTTTGGTAAGAACTTCACTGTAGATGATTCTGACTAACAGTTTGGTGAAAATGTTGAACAACAATGTACATTATAATACATGTACATAGGACAGTGATACAGACTGGACAAGTAAGAATATTGGATGAACACGCTGAACTGTTGGCCAGAGTACATTGGATATATTTGTTGATACAAAATAAGGAAAAGTACAGGGTGAATTTACAGACTTTTACAAAGTGTGTG
Organism: Hanleya hanleyi; assembly: GCA_036873755.1. Taxonomy (NCBI): domain Eukaryota; kingdom Metazoa; phylum Mollusca; class Polyplacophora; order Lepidopleurida; family Hanleyidae; genus Hanleya; species Hanleya hanleyi. Next base: position 25,611 of record JAVTVY010002127.1, read on the forward strand.
TGTATGTTCATTGTATCTTGGGTGAGTAGATAAAAAAAGAGGAAAAAAGGATTGGGGAAAATACGGGAAATATTGTCTCTACTGATTTATATGAAAAGCAGTGCAGAAAAGATAATACAAATCTTGGGTGGATAGAAAATGAATGTGTGAAAACACCGGTGTACAACTTATAGATAATTTTAAGGGAAATAGAGATGTTAGAGGATATGGATACAGAGGTAAGGATATATCATAGGAAATGGATATATTTATTACCAGTGGCTACATTGTATGTGTCATTTAGGTATGACGGAACATGTGCGGGTGGTGTAGAGGAACGGGTTGCACAGCCAAGGTTGTATACCCGCCATGCAATTTTCATACCATTTAACAGTGTCCAAATTAACAGATCTTCCAAATAGAAAAATTATTAGTAAGCTTACATGTACATGTATCAAGTTGCCAGATCTGTTGGATTCTTGTTCTTAATTTTGTGGTATTAAATGCACATGTACAAGCCTGTTCTGATGATGGTATTTTGAATCAGATCGAATCCTGTACATGTACATGAAGTACATGTATTGTGAGGCCGGATATGTCCAAACTGTAATCCGCTTAATTTGATGAGAAATCAATCTCCCTCAACATGTCTCAACATTGATTTTCAATGCTACGAAAAATAAAAGTGAAAAAATACCCCCATTTATCTCCTTTATCATGTTTATCATTATTGATGTACCGGTATATCTCTACCATGAATGTGCTCCCTACCATGTACTCTCACTGCCCTACAAAATATTGTTGTGAAATAATACAGTCATAAATCTGCCAGAATTTATAATATTGAAGCTATCTTATCTTGTTTATCAGGTTTATCAATGTTCTAGCTCCTTCCACACATCAAAAATACTGCCAAGAAACTTTCCAATATTTAGACACTGGGTCAATACAGAAGGCTGGCTTATTGTCCCATTTGTGTTTACAGTTTTAGGCCATTTGGCAGTTAGCAGGTTACTGGCCATCATGATCTATGATCTATATGGTCCCAGTATACATGTAGACCACAGCTGTTCACCATGTCTGCCGGTGACTTGTATACTATAAAAGGCAGGTAAATTTTATGGCTTCTACATGTAAATGCTTCATATTTGTACAATGTACATACATGTACATGTATTTTAATCAAGATAATGCCAGTATATTGCAAGCCTGAAACTTCCTCAGGCACAAAATATTGGTTCGTGAGGCACAAACTTTAGTACCTGACTATGGCACTATGAGCTATATCAGCCTATGATATTTCGACAAGGTGCTGAAGCCATGAAAACACCTTTTGCTTCACACAGCAACAAACATGATAAATCTGTGCATTGGTATACATGCACAGTACATGTAAATACAGTATATGGGCCATTTTCATGAAAATGTACGTGTAACGGTAAAGACAAATCTAAAATTAAATTTGAGCAGTTCGGCTACCAAAATGGAATTATTCAAGACCTTTTAGGCCACAAAGACTGTTTTCCTGTCAGCCAAGCTAGAGTCACTGTACTTACCCCCCGAAAATGGCTAGACAAGTTTTTTCCATTCTAGCCCATTTTATTTTCAGGTGGTAACGGAAAAGACATACATGTACATGTATTGGTAACCGTAAAGACATTGAATTCAAGACCATTTTCTTCTAACTAACCAGTTAGTTTTAGTTTCTTAATGAAAGTCCAGCTGCCTTTTTCTAAACATTCTTTTGTTGTTTTTCAAGTTCCAAGAAAATTTATAAGCAGAATCTCACTTCAATTTTCTCAATAACTGTCTTAGTTGACCAAAACATTTTTTTGTATGGCATTTATAACGGTAAAGACAAGTTTGAGTAACAGTAAAGACAGATAATGTCAGCATGAGGCCTGTTGAACTGGATTAGTGTGTCTTTTATGGTGAATTTATCTTGATATACATTTTCAGATTTCTTGTGCTTTGTTTGGTACAGGGTGCGAAATAGCCCTTTGCCCGGTTGCCCGCGGCAACCTAAATTTCCTTTGGGCAACCAAATTCTGCCCGAATTGCAATGCATTTGGATGTTTTGGTTGCCCATGCATGTCGATGGGCAACCAGAATTTGTTTGTCTATTTCACGCCCTGTGGTAACAATCATAAATTACTTAACTGATATAACTCAGTAACGGTAAAGACCAACAATAAGTGCGACACACACTTATTTTTTCAAATTTGTAGAAAACATGTGCTCTGTTGCCACAAGGGTGGACGGAAAATGGCTGCCCACAAAGTGTTACATTTAACAATGACAGTAGTGCCCTCTACATGTATATGACATTTCTTGTGATAAATTTCTCCAAAATACTTTTCTGGTAATTGACAAAGACAGTTGAATAAATCCAATCTTTTTGTAATATTTTTCACATATCAAGATAGATTCTTTTTATTAAATACTGTGTTGATTAAAAATTATTAACTTTCAAACTGCATTTACAACGGTAACCGTAAAGACAAATTCATTTTCAGATTTGAAAATTTGATCTTTCAAAGCAGTTATTTTTGCCAAAATAGACATTTTACAATAGAGAAAAACTATAAAATGTTTAGCTATAGAACCATTGCTGTGTAGGTGGGCGTGGCTGTTATTCCCTACACAGCTGTAGTTCCTTCCCTTTACATTTCATACCACAAAGTTTTGACTTCCGAAACGCCTGCGTTTCGAAAGATTTAACGGCTGCACATACAAGAGCACAGTAGCTGGTGATAATAAAATGTACCTTGTTATTCTCCTTGTAGTCTTTTGTCACTTCCCTCCAAGTTAGAACTCTCGGTATTCCCTCATTCTTAAGTTATCATCAATTGTTCAAGATTCTCGGGGATTTGAGTATTCAGCTGACCGCCATTCAGCTGTCAGTCATGTAAATTTCCCTTGCACGGACTTTGCCGGAGATGGCGGTGTCATTTGAAAACAAGCTGTGGCGCATGCGTGATTTTTTGGGCCAGTTCGATGACAGTCCAACGCATGCGCGTGTAGGTGGGCGTGGCTATCTTCGTTATGCTGAGACATTCAAAATATGAGTCCAAAATATGTCGAAAAACTCTGTGATGGCGTGATTAAAAGATGATATCTCAAGAACGAGGAATTATTAAGTGTTGAGAGTTGGCAGGCGGCGAGAAGGACCAAAGTAGAGGAAAATGAGGTATAGTTTATTACTATTCGCTGCCGTTTTATTTCGTGTGCAATCAGAATGTGTATAGGAGGAACCTGGGCTGTAGCCGGTTACACAGCCATTCCTGGGCTATAAAATGTTTAATCATGTGGCATTTCCAGCAAACCTCTGGTTTTAAAATGTAAAATGAACAAAATGTAAAAAAAATTTGTCTATACTGTTATTTGTACATCTTCATGAAAATGGCCCATATGCACCTCAACATACAGAATTGCAATTTTTCCAGGTTCTTTTTTCTTGTATCCTGTCTCCGAATGTAATTATAAACCAAACCTGGTATTGACTCCTTCACAGCAAATGTACATGTAGTAATATACACATTGTTATCACAAATTAGTTGCCTGTCGAAAATCTCCATCTGCATACACAAGCCAATTTCTATGAGTGTGAACTTCAAAGTTTGAATGTAGAAATTGCTTTGTCTCACTCGACCATACATGTAGCCTGGCCTTGTTTTTGATCTCAAAATCTGCTGGCTGGATCATGCAGTGGTTAACTGACCCAACCTCTGGCTGGTCCATGTACATGTATAGGTTAGGCCCTTCTGAAGCTGCTGTTTTAAAAATTTGAGACAGTTGAATTTGCACCTATAAAGTGTGACCTGCACATGTAGATACAGGCTTGATCAACACTCCAGATACAGGTAGATTTACAGATACATGTAAACCCATATTGACAGCTGTTTCTCTTGTTGGCATTTTGGGCTTGGTAATATGTTAACAGCTTTCATTTGAAGAAACAAATCTTGGTGACATAACTTACATACAAACTCCCATGTTTATTGCATACAATTTATATTAATTGTGGTCTTTTCAGGCAGCTTGTGCAATATTGTTTGATTGCAGAATACATGGAGATGCTGGAATGTGTACAACATTTTGTATATTTGTATTGAGCCTGTTCTGGTACTAGAATGGGATGTTGCTAAATATTCATGTTTGGGCCATTGTCACTTGATTGGTTGTTTAGCATGACCAGCCCTCATGTATATTTCGAGGGCAAATAATTATGATACATGTAGATGAGGGATTTACAGTTTCATCCGTAAAACTTATTCATTTTCTTCATATTCGTATACAATTGGTTTGTGATTTAACTCTTTCCCCCATAGACTTGTGGGGAATGTTCTCTCTCTGACCCATAACAGATTTGTGATGGCGTACATGTAGGTCTTTAACCCATGGACTGATTTCAATTTTCATACGTTTCCAGCGATGTAAAATATCCCGTTTTATGTCCCATGTCATGTGGAAAAATATTTACCAATGGTCTCCCACAGACCCATTCTACGTAATTTGTTCACGTTTTATATCAATATCAGCAACGTTTAATCTAAAAATAAGTAATCTTGTGAGAAAATGTGTTGTGTCTGCTTTCCGTCTGTTGGAAATCACGAAAAAAAGCGAAGAAATTGTCGCATTTTAGCTACGTTTTGCAGCGTTCTGTTGTTGTTGTTCCGCTGCAATTCCTATGTTATCGTATACGGTACCATTGTAAAGCTTATTTTCCGTACATTCGGGATGTGGCAGTGATATCATGAGATGGCAGGTATAGAACGAGCTATAACTGAAAAAGTCCCATGTACTTCTTTGAAGGAGAATGAAGGCTGGTAACAAGGTGAAGTAAAACAGCATCACTGATTGGCCCAAGGTTGAGCGACCTTTTCAGAGGCCCGGCTATTGGAGCAGTTCCTTTATTTGCGCGTGGTCGCCATGGCCACGGGTCGACGAAACACAGCGTGGACAAAGAATGGCGGATAAATTTTAAAACGGGAGATCAACAGGTCCCGGGCTCAGATGGGCAGATTTGACGAGTTAGTCATCAAGATTAGATACTTTGGTAGTTTATGCTCGCGTTAGTGAAATATTCAGGAATTTGGAAGCAGGTTTTACTATTTTTCGAATGTTTCTCTTGGAGCACACCAAACACATTTGGTGTCTAATCGTGCATTTTCCATCGATTATTTCTGTTCATCTCCCGATTTCATTTTACCCTTACTACAAAACATACCAACAGTCTATATAGTCAGATTTATTTAAATTTTGGCTTTCTGAAAATGTATAGTTTTAATTAGGTTTTACTCAAAGTAAACGCAAAAAATTGCAAAAGTAATCCATCACATGGGAACTCAGTGACACGTCAAAATCCGTCTTCATGGGTTAGGCGAACACCCGTCAAAACACGCTTACATGGGGATCGACACAAGCCGTCAAAACCCGCTTATATGGGGGAAAGAGTTAATAATTAGTAATGTATAATTATAGCATCTACATGTGTATTTCAAAAATCAAGTTCATGCTAAACAACCAATCAAGTGACAATGGCCTCATGTTTATGTACATCTACATGTATAAGCTGTATCATGTAATGAAAGTGATCAGGTACATGTACATGTAGGTGGACTGGTTTGTTTACCCTGAACAATATTATAAGTACATGTACAAACCCTGGGGGCAGTAATTTTCTTCCCAAAGAATCCCGGAGTGGCACGAATCCGATTGTAGTTTTGATCTGTCTGTAAATTGTAATGTATTAGATACACCGCTCTCTTTGAACATCACGTTACAATACAGGTAGATTAGTACTCTAACTGTTGTGGCTTTTTGAGAAAAAAAATATAGAACATTTTGCCTCAGGCCTTTCATGTATTCGTGTCACTGAAAATATGTAGCAAATTATGGCTGGTGGGCAAATATCATTACCCTGGCAAAGTTTTGAGACGGTCCTGCGGCTATTATATTCATGACAGCAGTGTCTGACCCCTCATACTTTCGGGGCCGCACACCTATATTATGTTACCTCTCAACAGTTACACATAATTGGCTTATCGCAATTCTTTAGAAAGTCCTGATGAGATCAACAGAGTTTATATCCTATACCTTAGAATACCCCATACCATCGACCTGTACCATAGGGTTTACATATCCTGTACCATAGAGTTTATATACATGTACGCTACAGGCAGGGAACGAAATATACATTGATTTGTCGGACATGTCAGGCAAAAAAACGTACTGTCCGGTAAAATTGGTTTGTCCTAACATGCACACTAGAACAGCAAGTCTGTGTTGAAACTCAAAGTGTACACACCTTAACTCTTTGCCCCATAGAGGCTTACTACCATTGCCCCATGGCGACGCCATTTGACGCCCCTTCCTAGTCCATAATGACGCCATTTGACGCCTTATGTAATAAATTAATTAATTAACCTCATTAAATAATATTTTATTTCAGAAAATATTAAACATGCTAAATTATTGGTGACTGTAAAAGTAATAAAACAAATTAATAAACGTTTCACCTCAGACCTCCAATAGATTTGTACCTGTCAATTTACAGGTGATCACCAAAAAGGTGTAAGGGGCAGCCTAGAAAAGCCTGTATGGTTTAGAACAGGGCGTCAAATGGCGTCAACATGGGGCAAACAGTTAAAGGAGTACTTACATGTGTACCTTATTTTTGGGTGTGACTATATTTATCAGCAATCGTATTCTAAACCTTAATATAAAACTTATGTTGATAGAATGAAAAATAAAGGAAATATTGACTATTTGTTGCTCGCAACGGTGTGCACTGGGCGCCGCCATTGCACCACTGTGTGACGTTTTTAGATGAGCGGAAGTGAGTTTATACTCATCTAAAAACGTCACAACGTCATGGAGATTTAAGGTTGATCGTGCTGGTCATGTCGATAATTCGAAGGAGAAGGAACCCAGTTAATTTAGTGATGTTCTAGTTGATTTTAGTAGTTCAAGAGTAATCATGAAAATGTTTATGAACTTAGAAGCATCGTCGTTCAACTGAAATCACTGGACAGTTGCAGAGGACACTCTTTTTAGTTTACCGCTCAGTTTCAAATTTTGTCCAAATTGAATCGGGCAAGTCTCAGTTGAAAAATTTTGGGGAAGACATTTTTCAGTTGGCGAGGATAACCTAAACCAATTTCCTTTTAGAAATAGCCCCCCCCTCCCCCGTGGGATTTGCCGCGCCAGTTTATTCCTAGAATTAAAACTCGAACTCAGAGTAATTCAAATTCCGTAGTTGAAACGTCGCTGGATCAAGCGTTAACCGTGACGTTGTCCTGAATTCTGACGTCATCAGTCACGTCATCTCACATGCAATATGGCGGCGCCCACGTCGACCTCAAAGCGGAAACATGACTTCACAAATTGTAATAAAAATAATAGGTTATCGCCTTCTACGAAAGTAAAATAGTTGGTTATATTTCTTTAAGAGTCTAACCTTTGTAATAGGAATAAGTTACATGTAAGTACTCCTGAATCAAGCATTGGAAAGTGCATACAAAGTTTGAAATATATGTATTAAAGTAGTGTGACATCACCGGACCTAAATATTACAATAAATATTTCTGGACACTGTTTCCAATGGTCTTTCATTTGATGGAAACTTTACTTGAGGGTTTACGATCACTTTAAAGTTAGTAATTTGTAGAATATCCCATCTCTCCAAATACTGTCGAAAGCTTTACTGGAATCTATGAAGGCAACAAATAATTTTGAGTTAGTGGATTTGGCTTTGCTATAATAAGAGTAAGCTTTTTTAGAATATAAA
>JAVTVY010002128.1:0-34590 GCA_036873755.1 Hanleya hanleyi
AGTGTCAATACCACAGCGCCAGGGTGAATAGGGCACAGACTAGTATGAGGCCAACCGGCCGGTGCTGGTTGCGGCGTGAGCGCTCGTGGTCCATAGCCCGAGCATCAAGGATGGCTGTCATAGTCCAGTAGTGGTGAGTGATGGCACGCCTCTCCATCGAGTGCACTCTGTGGAGGACCGCTTCTATGAACTCGTTCAGGATCTGGCGTCGTCCCTCGTTGTCGTCGCCATCTGCAAACATGGACCGGACCACTGCTCGGTAACCCGTGAATGAATTCACCACGGTGGCATACTGTAAAATGCGAGTCGCATGGGGCTGGATCTCCGCCATGGCTCTGCAACCGTAGAAATGAAGGTGTGGGATCCAGAGGGACGTGTTTTATAGACCAGATGTGGCTCTACGGGTGTAGTCCGTGATACGCAGTATTCTGATGGGTTATGTGGCTCCTATAGAGATAGTACTTCATCGACCATGGGGATTACTTTTTCCAAGGCTGTCCATAGATCAGGGTCCAGAGTAAAACCACCTTGCTTGAGACAGAGGAGTCGAGCAAAATAGGGACCGCGGAAAATGTAGACGTCGTCACACAGGTGAATGCTATCACCGTCGAGATCAGCCAATAACACCCGTTTCAAGGTAGTCCAGCCTTCCGGGGATAAAGAGACACGCGCTGGTTCAGACGTACACCAACACCTACTGTCGTCATCGATGAGCTCCACACGTTTGGGATACAACAATAGGGTGCAGTCCGGTGTAAGAGTGCGGGTCTCCCTCACACGCTCGTCTTCAGGCAAGACTTCAACCGGAGGTACTGCTGGATGCCAGGGAAAATCTTCTCCACGTCTCATGCTTTCGTCTCATACAAGCAGGCAAGCAGGCTGGCTGGTCAGGTCAGGTCAATCAGGCAGGTAGGCAGGCAGGCAGGCAGGCAGGCAGGTCAGGCCAGTCAGAGTGCTCCGCAGGGTAGTGCAATGAATACACCCCACCCCTAAAAATCGCCTCCGTTTATACGTTTTTCTACAATCCGCCATCTTAAACCCACCACCCACCACCACCAGCCGCCATCTTAAACCCACCACCCACCACCACCAGACGCCATCTTAAACCCACCACCCACCACCACCAACCGCCATCTTAAACCCACCACCCACCACCACCAGCCGCCATCTTAAACCCACCACCCACCACCACCAGCCGCCATCTTAAACCCACCACCCACCGCCATCTTAAACCCACCACCCACCACCACCAGCCGCCATCTTAAACCCACCACCCACCACCACCAGCCGCCATCTTAAACCCACCACCCACCACCACCACCAGCCGCCATCTTAAACCCACCACCCACCACCACAATCCGCCATCTTAAACCCACCACCCACCACCACCCACATCAGCCGCCACAACACCTATAGATTATGTTTATTACTAGGACGTCAGCGAAATACTAGTACCCATCCTCCGTATGGCAGAACTGTACAACCCAGAACAAGTCTAGACATGCCTTGATCACGTGATCGTCATTGGGAAACCCCCACTGGGGAATCCCCTCCCGTGACCTCCAAGTTCCTCCTCAATCCTCCCCCGGGGGGAACAAAAAAGTAGGTCAATGTGGTCTGTAATGCTGTTATACTACTACTGTCGTCTCCAGTGAAACATGCGGCTCTGGTCAGGTTGAAATTTTCGAATATGCCATGAATATAAGCGTTTTGAAAGCATAGTATAGATGTATCATAGAACTGGCTCATGCTACATTATAGTTCCCTCATAGCTTAATACTGTTACAACATTAATAAATGTACTGTATTTTCTAATGCATGTGTTTCTCTTGAAGCAGATATAGTCATTTGCACGGACGTGGGTGTTCCGAGTCAGATCAACCGGTTGATAACCAAGTTATTAACCGGTTAGTCTGACCAGGTACACCTGAGCACATGCAAATCCCGTTGCAAGGCGGGTGATCAACAAATATATAACTCGCGTGAGACAATATAACAAGTGTGTAAAAGCTAGTTGAGCCCCTTGCTCAATGGGTAAGAAAAATATTAAGGGAGGATAGCGAAAATATCCATCCTCCCTCCACAGGACTGACAAAAATGCTCAGGCCAGGTAGGGTTAAACCCTTTTCATATCTTACATGTAACTGCTTATATAAGTGCGAAACAAAATTCATTCTGAGAGAAAGCATGTAGACTTGAGTAATCACAGTGATTACATGTCTCAACTGAGGAATATTCGCCCCACAATACACCTATCTGACCTGGACTGTTTGGGACCAGTAGGTACAGGCCTAAATATTTTTATTACCCCTTGAGCTAGGGGGCTGAAATTTATCACACTGTACCCTGTCAATTCAAAAAATCCAACATGGCCGATTTGATGACTTTCAAAACATGCATTTTTGGGTCGATTTTTTTATTTATGTGTTTTCTTTGCAAAAACTGCATGATAAATTAGAAAATAATAGTCTAATGTAAAATAAAATAGCTTTTGCCCAATTTCCGTCAAAGAAAAGCAGGAATTTTGAAGAAAAATGACGAAAACATGACCGCCATCTTAGATTTACCTCTACTCGGGGGGTTATGTAAATAGGCTAAAAATGACCTCATTATGATAAACTAAAAAGTCACGGAAGTTCAACTTTCATTTTCTCGCCGTTCCGGAGATAGAAGGGGGGGGGGGAGTTTGGACAGCGGGGGGGAGGGGGCTCCAGTCCAGGGTTAAAATAATTCCACGAGCTCATGGTCAGCACAGTAGATCAAATCAGGTCATTTGTTTCATTTATGAAATTGATTGATTCATTCACTCATTGACCCTGAGCGGGTCAAGCCAAAGTTTCTATAGCAACGATCAAATGTGCAGCGTATGGGAGGATTGTTTCACGTCAATATTTTATTTGGGCCAAGGAGAAGTGGCGCTTACATAAGAAAAAAACTCCCTTAGATGTTACGTTTAGTGAATAAAAATAATAATAATAATTTCTTCAATTCTGAACAAAAAGAAAACTGTCAGTTAGGAGTGACGTAAAACAGCGTCAACGGACGTTTGAATTGGGGGCTTTCGTCTGTTATTGGCTTGTTTTACATAGGCCTATATGTTAGCATGGATTTTTTAATATATCTAAGATAAGAGAGAGAGAGGGACAGAGAGAGAGAGAGAGAGAGAGAAGCGTTAACGTCGCGTTTGGTATGGTGACTCTGAAAATAGTAAAGGAGGTGTTCGCTTTAGCTGGATATTTTTTCCTTCAGAGTCGCTCTCTGTTGCTCTATTGTCTCGCTCCGAGCCGGCCGGTAAATTGTGACGTAATGCTCAGGTATTCCCGAACTCTTTGTCAGACAGGCGTAGCTAAGATTCATAGCGTCTCCCTTCCCTCACCGCTATGCCGACGACAAATACATTTCCCTGGTGGTAATTCGAACATCTCCATGGCGCACTTATTATTGCCTTTGCGCCCTATTGGACCTTCATTAACTTGAGAAAAAGGGCCGCCATGAATAAAAATACCGTAATCGATGTTGTGATCATCATCCCCTGTTTACACGGGGTCTATTATGACGGAAATGCCCATCTTCTTGACCCTCGATTTCAGGTGATTTTGAGGCTCCATAGGGATAATGTTAACGTCTGTAATTAATTTTTGACCGACGAAGGGCCATTTAGTCTGCCATTTCTGTATTTTTATTCATGGCGGCCCATTTTCTAAAGTTAATGAAGGTCCAATAGGGCGCAAAGGTAATAATAAGTGCGCCATGGAGATGTTCGAGTTACCACCAGGGAAATGTATTTGTCGTCGGCATAGCGGTGAGGGAAGGGAGACGCTATGAATCTTAGCAAAGACAGGCGAGGCTAGTCTAATGGGAAATTCTGGTTCATATTCTCATACGGTTACCATTAGTATTTTCATGAACGACCCAGATATTTACGAACAATAATCAGTTATATTAAAATATAAACTGACTCGAAAACTGGAAAATCACTACCAAAAGTTGAGCGAACAATAATTAAGGAAGTAACTGAAAAAAAAACAAACAACCCAAAAACATATTGGCGCATGCATAATCACTTGGGAAAGCAAGCGTCACCACTTGTTGAGGATCATTTCCTTAATAAAGGCCTTGATATAAGACAAGTTTTTTCAATTCATAGTTACAACTTTCCGATGCCCTAAGACGAAATTATATATGTGTAACAATTAATTTTTTGCTAAGCTGGATCGTCAGAATATTCAAATACTGAACAAGTGGTCTGACTGGGTGTGTGGAGTTGTTTGTGTGCAATTCTATTCACGAGTTATAAAAAAATAAGGGATTATGTGCGTTAGTGGTTCGCCGTCTTTAGTTCATGTCACTATTGCACTTTGAAGTCCAAAATGAAGATGGGAGAAAAAGGAAAAAATGCAAAAAAAAACAAAAAAAATCAATCGGAGATTCGAACCTAACTGTTGGTTTTCTTTTAATCCGTAGTCCGACACTGTTACCATTCGGCCAAGCAGCTGTTACAATTATCAACATGAAGAATCATTATGTTCTAATTCGTTGCACTCAAACGAACACAAATTATTTATCATTTCAACAAACGCTCTCATTCTTCTCAGCTTTTTATTCACCATAGAGTAGCCGGAGCCGTGAAGCCCGACCTCGCGCAGTACATATCGGTATACCATGAATGATGGGAAATACGAATGAGATCCGAATTTTTAAAAAACCTTATGGAGTAACCTTCATCGACACCGGACGCCGCCCAGGAAAAAACAGAGATAAAATAGCGTGTAAAAGCTCTGAAAACCTGTGTCCGTAGCAGTGCGCCAAGCATCTCCAGTCAAGGTGACGGAACTCCACCCCTCCGTGCATACAATCTACATGCATAATGCAAGTTTTGGCATTAATCAGCCGTGACAATTTGAACCACCACGATGATGTTATCCAGGCCAGCGTCTGCAAAAGACGGAGAAACAAAGCTTTTAACAATAGGCATGCGCAGGTATGCATCAAGCAGAATTAATCATGTACGCTATAGCGAGCATCATTCAATAAATGGTTTTCATTGTTCTCGTGGAAATAGAACCTTTCATAGAAAGTCACTTCAGCGACATAAGGAGATAAATATGTACATATGACAGACGTTGGTAGATATAATAATCTTTGTTTGTTTTTTTTTTGTTTTTTTAACGATATTCTTAATCATTGAGTATTGCACTATTTACTATATTTACAAACAGTTTTACTGACCAACACATTTTTAATATATAATTGCTCATATTCACTCGTAATAAAGTGAATAAATGGTATACCAGTACGCGCGGTCAGAGCTGGCTGGGCTTCGATGAAAACCTCATTCAGACAACCCTCTCTTATATGTCATCTCTTCGCCGCCTAACTTCATTTGCTTATTGCACATTAGCATGACATACCCAGTCATATTAGCCTATTCTTATTCCAGGTCGCCTACACGCGCATTAGCATATCAATTCGAGCTCTGTACCAATAATAAATATATTTATGTTCTAATTCGTTGCACTCAAACGAACACAAATTATTTATCATTTCAACAAACGCTCTCATTCTTCTCAGCTTTTTATTCACCATAGAGTAGCCGGAGCCGTGAAGCCCGACCTCCTTCGATAGACAAAGAAAGGCAAGAAACGTTACACTCGAAAACAGAGAATGGTAATCATATCCAAAAGCATGAAAGATGCTTTGAGAATTCTCCTTTTCCCAATTCGAAAGAAAATTATGTTAGGTAAACAGTCGTTTTCTCTAGATTACTTTCACACAACAAAACCTCCAGCTCGACTGTTGCAATAAACCCTCTAGTTAATCGTTCTGCCATCGCTAGTACATCTAGATGGGTGTATATTAATATCGGTCAAAAATATTACCTGCTGTCAATTTGACCTATCAAATAATGAAAACGCAACATCAAAACTGCTTCTTTTCATCAAGATGAAACAGAATCAGATCTATTGCCCGTCCGACTATTTAAAACCAATCCGGTATCATAAGCAAATTTGCCATTCGGCTGTTTGCTGCCATTGGCCGCCATTCGGCTGTTTCCTGCCAATCGGCCGTTCGCCGCCATTCGGCTATCAGCCGCCATTCGGCTATCAGCTGCCATTCGGCTGCTATTGGTTGCCATTCGGCTATCAGCTGCCATTCGGCTGCTATTCGTTGCCATTCGGCTATCAGCTGCCATTCGGCTGCTATTCGTTGCCATTCGGCTATCAGCTGCCATTCGGCTGCTATTACTCCAGAAAAAGAAAAATTATGAAGTCCATGTAGATCTTTTAATAGTTTCATCACTATTTGCATGAATTCTGTACTTCATTTCTCCAAGGGACTTTGTCGAAAAGAAATAAATAACTGACCGCCATACAGCTGTCGATTGCCATTCATCTGCCCTTCAGCACATTAGAAAACAAAACATTCATTCATTAAAATCTACATCTTCCACAATCTTTTTTTTTTTTTTTTTTCATGTCCAAAGGACGTCAAGATCCAAACGCCAAGACTATTAAGACGAAGTATTATTTGTATCAATTTATGTAAGCTTACTTCGAATAGAACTATCTCTGGTTAATTTTATAAAACAAAACTGAAGAAATACTTTCTGAAAAGCTTCAGTAGCCAAAAAGCAGCGCAAAAAGATTCAATCTGACTTTAATAGCATCACAACGAACGAAATACCTTTTCCAAACAAATACTCATTAACGAAACGCCAAAGTGGAGCAAAACGTTTCTATATATTTTACCATCTTAATAAAATAATTTTCAACATAATCTTGATTCAACGTCACACGATCTCTGTCGCAATGAACATGAAAACGGGCTTACAAAATAAGAAGTCCTAATCTAAACACAAGAGCGATTTAACGTCACATTCAGTAATAAGGTAAGTAAACAATCTTAAAGTGACAGACCACACCGAAGACCTGTTGCATACATATTACCTGTTGCATTTTTTTTTTTTTTTAATATAAACCGATAGCTCTTGAATACTTTAAAATCGAATTTTCCCTCATTCCACTAAAATATCTTCTAAACCGCACGACTGCTCGATAAAAGGAAACTCTCACAACTTAAAATCTATACAGCTGATCAAGATAGGTCTACAAAAATTATCAGTAGTATCATCCAAACTGTACTGGCTGTTAGTATTAGGTAATTCCTGTGAAGTATTTCAACTGCCAAGTACTGGCGAATAGACGGCAAAGCCTTCAAAACCTATTGTTTCACAGCTTTGAACACAGTCACTACTCTTCTAAAAGGCGGCCAACCAAAAACACGATCAATCGTTGAGTATTATTTTCCATAAATAAAAAAGAGATCGCAAAATTGCTGCAATAGTTTACCAAGTCACAAATAAAGAAATTCAGCATAGAAGAACTACCGCAAATATGGATATTCAGCTATTATCACATCAATTAATATAAACTTGTTTGGGTTATTTGAGCTGGTTTATTTGATTGTTCATAAAAACCCATAAAAATACTAAATGATATACGCTGTAAAGTAAAACTCCTGCATAGAATTACATTTACGTGGAGAAGTTCATTATACCACTGTTGCCGTAAACAATTACGTAATAAACCAATTTAATATGGCCGTTAACTATCAACAACAATGTACCTCTCATTTATTTACCACTATGACCTACATGTAATACACTCCAAACTTTATGATAAAATAATAAAAATAGATCGTTAACCGATTTACCGCATAAATATCTTGCTAAACAGGACCACGAAGACAATTCATTTCATCCACTACAGCACTATAGCCCTGGGGTTACTACCTTAGACAGTTGAACATAAAAAAGCGATTTCTTCTTTTAAGTTTTTATCTGGAGATTCACTATAATGGCACAAAATAGAACCTACGCTTTACGTGGACCAGTCCTCCATACAAGACTCGGGGGATTAGCGGCATAATAATAGCTGCGAGATTTCTTGCTTGCGACATTAATTGCTTAAGACGAACGTCAAAAATAAACTAACTTTAAGCAACAGGTTGGTCCTTCAACGCAATTGAGAAACAGCAGCAAATCATAAAATCCGTCATAAAATACTAACAAGACAAAAAACCAGAGCATCAATCCTATTCTACGATCCTATTCAGTCAATGTCCCATTTAAATCCACAGGCTCTAGTAAACACTGGTCCTTCATGGAAATAAATTTCTAAGTGGCAACAACCCAGAAAGTGTTCAACACACCAGCCCAATAGATTATAACATTTTCTCTGCCTAACCGACGTGGGCAGCGACAATATCGGAACAGGGAACCGTATTTGCTTACGGAAAACCGGATAAATCAGATTATGGACAGATTTTCCTATAAAATCGCTAATACACAACTGGCATCCGGTCACGCTTAACTAGCATAGCACCAGGTTGTAGGTCTGATCCAAATAAAAACAATACGCGTCGGCCACGTCATGAAAGCAAAAAAGACAAAAAATTGCAAGCCGTATGACATATGGCAAAGGGCCTTTTTTTTTTTTTTTATGCCGAATGTCGTGGAATTAATCTGTCAATACTAGGACACAGAAGACTGTATGCAACACTACATTATGCAGACTAAGAGTACAGTACAGAATGAAATCATGCGAACAATAAGTTTACTTATCGGATCATAGTCATACTGTCGCTGGTGACCGGATTAAGCCACGATGTAAAGTTATCGTTACAGGAAACAACGTCCTCTCTGGAGCGGCCTTCACGTAAAGCTGTTCAGTACAGTCTGCCAAAGAGGAAAATGGTTTATGTAAGACGACGTTAAATTTCACTATCAACATTCAAATGACAATAATCGGCTCGGGTCCGCTATACACCAAACAATAGAAAATTGATTATAGAACCACTAGATCACACTGAACTGGTTGGAAAGACCAGAAATGGATCAAAATAAAGTAATCTAACAAGAACTAAAATACGCTTGGCCAAATCCAGCGCCGTGTTACGCATTCGACGTAGACACAGGAAACAAACTGCTAAGTTAGTCGATTATAAAATGGTCATGAATTGGAAAAATTAACGAAACATAATAAGTCGAATAAAACAAATGCTTAGAATCCAAAACATAATCAAAACTGCCGTAATAAGAGAAATAATTATCCAGGTTATGCGACCAGCGATGAACTTTCTGTCCAATAAACGACATCAGAAAAGGCTCCATGTCGGCAAGAGTATTCGCTCTCCAGTGGAAGTTAACCAGTCACGATGGAAAATAGACGGTCCGTATGTCAACGGTATATGGTGATTACATGCTGTAAACGTGGACAGACACAGAAATGTGTGAATAAATGGTATACCAGTACGCGCGGTCAGAGCTGGCTGGGCTTCGATGAAAACCTCATTCAGACAACCCTCTCTTATATGTCATCTCTTCGCCGCCTAACTTCATTTGCTTATTGCACATTAGCATGACATACCCAGTCATATTAGCCTATTCTTATTCCAGGTCGCCTACACGCGCATTAGCATATCAATTCGAGCTCTGTACCAATAATAAATATATTGTGCCGAATGGCGGTGAACAGACCCTTTCAGAGCATTACAAGCGTTTTGACATATTTCGATATTATGAAAATATGACACCTTTAACCAAAACGATTCTTCAGTATCATTTTGGGTCAAACCTACCGCATTTCGATATGTAAGACTCGTTTTGGTTAAAGGTGTCATATTTCATATATGAAGGGAATTCCCTTCAAGAATATCGCCAAAAATTGCAAAAACAAACAAATGCTTATTTTCTAATACTCGTAATATTTTTTTGACAAATCTCTTCTCGGTGAAAATTGAGAATATGAAAATTCAGTATTTTCTCTCTCAAGCTAATAACTTTCAAAGTAAACGAGAGGAAATTCAAATTTATTTTCGTTACCCCGTGAGGTAGACGGCGGAAACTTACCAAAAAAATATTTGGGTCAAGCTCTACAAGATGGCCTCCATTATGCTGTCACAGTGGCGTCAGAATTCCGGAATCAATTTTTCATTTATTTCTTGGACCGATTTACCGATTTTTTAAAATTATTTTTCTATATATTCTCCCAATAACTAATAATACGGTAAAGAATAATTATTTATGGCAAAATAAAACACTTTCATGCCATTTTAAAGGAATAGACAACATTTGGCAAACGTAAACTGCGACTGAAAGAACAATCCAAACAGAGCCCAAAAATATTTTTTTCCTATTTTTGAGATTCTTTCTAACGAAGAAAAATACTCCCAAACATTGGGAAAATGACCAGATGTGTTGAATGAAGGGAGCCACCATCTTTATGCCATCCTTATGGTCTAGCCAATGAGCGGCGGAGTGATATCCACGTGACAACTAGCTCATGACGTCATTGGGCCTCTCTGCTGTAAGACAGCAAACATGGCAGCAAGTGATTTTCAACTTTTTCCAAGGGTCCGACGCCTTGCATTTCCGGGATTTTCAACCTGACTGATGACAATGGCTGGCTGGGCCAAACCGTGCTTTCATCTACGCTGCTTGGGAGCAGTGTCGAGGGATACAAGAAGTGTCAGGCGTGTTCGAGCCCATTGAAGACGATCTACCGTAGAAATCGGTCGAGGATGCATGTACCGTAAAAGCCGGCCGGGTCGCCGATTTCGTTTAGTCGGCTCTACTGTGAGATGTCCTGTTAGGAAACATCAGACGAGCACATGTGCAGGTGCTGACATTAGCTGACAAGGATTTATTCCATAAACTTTCTCAGGTAAATTTTCTCGCACGCTAGATATTTGGGTGGGTGTTTAACGGCCGTGTCATGCTGAACAGTTTCTTTCGGCAACAGTTCAACGGTGAGAAAAATCTTCGGACAATCTTTCCCCGGAGAAATGGCCCTCCAGCTGAGGCAGATTTAGTTTCGTTTTCCCGTGCCGGTCTTTGTTGAGGCTCGATTCTTTGAATTGGTAAAACAGAAATGAGATTATTCTCATTCTCGGTTACATTAAATAATCTCAGTCAGTTTTACTGCCTAATTATGTTGACGCATGTTGGCGTAGTCATCAGCTGAAAAGTATTGGAAAATAACGAAAGCATATATTTTATCAGACAACTTGATGCTGTGTTTTTTGACACTTAGACAGTCTAGACTGGCCGACAGATCAAACCCGATTTCTCAACAACAAGGATAAGATCATTGTTATTGTACAAACATTAGCCGGTATTTGCAGGTTACAGAATACAAGAATGTATAGCCACACCTGCTAGCCTATCGGGCTGCGATTATTCCGGTGCAAGGCAAACTGTGCGTGTCCTCCCAGTTCACTGCAGTGTTCTATGGCCCAGTGACGTCACTAAACTTGCCGTAATGGCGGCGGCCTTACAAGCCACAGAATTTATCATTAACGGCTTCTTACTCGGTTGGAAAAAATTGCAAAATTGAAATAAAAATGGTTTTGGACACTCCTGAAATTGTTCTTTCATTTGCAATATACGTTATCAAAGGTTGTCTATTCCTTTAAGGAAGAAAAATGCCAAAATATGGACAGAACAAAAAAAAATCGACTTTCTGGTGCTTCCCATGATCCGTTTGCACCTAGGATTATCTAAGACGCCGACAACATTTGCGGAAAAGTCAAGAAGGTTCAGCTGTCTTGCTGTCTTCGTTCCGTATCTGCGGGCCCCCAGTCCGGATAGGGTTAAGTTGTTCTTGGCGGTATACAGACGAACTCAAGGTGAGAGCAAACATTGCATTCAGATTAATGATCATCTGTCATCAAAATATTTACTAGTTGACAAAGTCAAGCAGGTGTTCAAATGCAAGAGGGATGTCGATCAAAATTCTCACGACTCGTTAAGCATTAACCCACATCGTTAACCCACATATCGTACCTGTAGCCTAAATATTAAGACAAAACAATATAAGACCATATAACGCCTGGCAATATCTGATTTATGGTCCGATCTTTATGATTCTCGTTTACCACTCATTGACTACTTCAAATTTTTATGTCCATACTATCGGCTCTGCGAGCTGATGTCTAACGTGGTAATATTACAATATGGTCACAGCTGTTGGAGACCGAGACATCCTACTACGGGTTATTCGGAACACCGAAGGGTGATTTAATGCTATGTTCCTTCTGACGTCCGGTTGTTATATTATTGTTGTCTGCTCTCTCTCCACCTTCCCCTTCCCAGGTTCGCTAGGGGGTTGAGAGTTACCACACTATACCCTTGGGTGATGCTCTACCAGAAAATATAAAATAGATCCATTGATGACGTCACATTGACGTCATTTTGGAAAAAGGCATTTTTGGTCCATATTCGAATTTTATATTTATGTTTTCTTCGCAAAAAATCTATGACGATCAGTGAAGCCAAAAACCGGTGCCGTCCGGACATGAATATATTCATTTGTTATCGCGACCTCCACCTTTGTCATGTGTCCACAAATGCTTCTTCGGATTTAAACGGGCAATGCAGACTCCTGTCCAAATATATGTTATATATGGGGGCACAATTTTAGACAGCAGCAGCATTTCCTATGCTACAGAATACCCTCAGTCCTTGAATGGGGTGAGGGCGTTTACCTCCTCCAGAAAAAAAAACACACGAGCATTTTTCTCGCAATATACTGTCTAGAAACCGAATGACAAAACCACTTTAATCTTAAAGTGCTTTTCTAGACTGTACTGAAATATTATATACTTATATAATTTAATTTCTTATGGCTTTTTGTTCATAATGACCCGGTGTTTTCAGACAACGCTCATCTCCTGACCGTACGGTCATTCCCGGTACCCATGGTGAGCACGAGACATTTTAGGTCTTTGTAAATGTGTCAGCTGTGTCAACCCATTAGGAAACGTTCATAAAGTTATGAACGTATTAGGAATACTTTTTCGTTTCTACGGAAAGGAGGTAGACACATGAAGATACGTTTCGTAAAGCTACCCTAGAAATCCATGCAGTCCTTTATAAATGTTTTCCATGCTGTACTCCCGCAACTGTCGCATGCACCCGCTCGCTTGTAAAAGTAAGTAGGTCAAAGACTGCCACTTGCAAGCCAGGCAACACCAAGACGGACATCGTTTCAAGACAGAGCAATGCTGATTTATTTGTCCATTCCAATATGTTCTGGTTAAAATTGGATTTAAATTGGAGCGATATGCAAAAGGTGGGAAAACTTGACGACATATGGCGACTAAAAGGTAACCATATGAATCTACAGGAAAGCATCCGTCGGCATCTACGGTGGATTCTCGAACGTTAAAACCTTCGTATCGATATTTTTATGCAGCAATTTACCACTTTCATACAGCAAACCGCGTGATTACACTGGAAGAAATAAGGTGGTCAAAACTACCACTATTAGGTGGTCCAGGAATTGCACCGGAGGCGTTATCCTTAGTGTTCCAGCTGACCACCTTAAGATGGTCAAGGAAATGACCACTCTGATGGTCCAAGATCAAAACTAGTACTAGCTTCTGGACTGCAAGCACCTATTTTCCGTGCCCCATATAATATTTACCACAGGGCTAAGTAGCACTGTTTTGTCAGAGATTTTTTTGAAAATTTAAAATTAAACGTTTTTAAATTTTTAAATTTTAATTTTTTTTAAATTTTAACATCTTGGAAACACTAAATTATTATATAGCTTACTATAATACTCATACATGGTCATATTTTAAAGCGCGAGCCCGTGTTTACCAAGCATGGAAAATTACACTGTATAGTATATACCCTATACATAGACCAGGTTAATAACATGGCCTCGAAAATCCTCGAAAATGACGCTGAGAGAAAACACCACCTTCTTTTAAATCGGTCTAGCAATCGAACCAGCGCAAGAAATGGGCCAAAGTTGTATGCCATTGAACGAGGACGTATATGTCGACGTGTCATTATCCCAACAACTGTTACTAATTATCACTGTACACCCAGATGAAGTCCGATGTTACGCTAAATTTTCTTTAGTCGGACAAAATCGTGGCCAGAAATTGTCAGTGTAAACCGCACCGAACAGGCAGTTTTGGCCAGTCATCTCTTCAATCATCGCATAAATTGGTCTGGGTTTTTTTAAGCAGGGTGTCAATACATAACGTACCTGTGCTGACATTACTCCATGACATCGCCCTATGGTAAATCCATGCGTTTTTTCTTGTATTCTAGCGGCACAGGAAGTGAAAGTATCACCTCTCCGATCCCAGAATGTAGTGCGTTTAACATGGGGTTGTTGTTGTAAATTTGTAACCGCGAAAAGGAGTATACAAGAAAAAAACATGGATTTACCATAGGGCGATGTCATGGAGTAATGTCAGCACAGGTACGTTATGTATTGACACCCTGCTTAAAAAAAACAGACCAATTTATGCGGTGATTAAAGAGATGACTGGCCAAAACTGCCTGTTCGGTGCGGTTTACACTGACAATTTCTGGCCACGATCTTGTCCGACTAAAGAAAATTTAGCGTAACATCGGACTTCATCTGGGTGTACAGTGATAATTAGTAACAGTTGTTGGGATAATGACACGTCGACATCAGCTATATATGGTGGCCGAGAGGGGCCATCGTCACTTCGCCATCGTGCCATAGGGCGATAGAGCGATAGAGCGATGGCGATAGAGCGATAGAGCGATGGTGATAGAGCGATAGAGCGATGGCGATAGAGCGATGGCGATAGAGCGATAGAGCGATGGCGATAGAGCGATAGAGCGATGGCGATAGAGCGATGGCGATAGAGCGATAGAGCGATGGCGATAGAGCGATAGAGCGATGGCGATAGAGCGATAGAGCGATGGCGATAGAGCGAAGTACATGACTGCACATGACTACACCAAAACAGACAAGTCGACATTTTTTCCTAGCTTTGTGTTCACGGTATTTGTCGGTACAAGATTTTCATGGCGGTCAAAATGAATATTAACGCCATGCATGCTAAGAAAAATTCTGTACAAGAAAGCGACTCTGAGTTGATTCAAGGAATGCCATTATGAATATATAAAAAAAAAGATCTTTGATTAATGACACGGAGGGGGAAGGATTGACGCTTATTAATATTCAATTGTTGGAGAACGTTGATAGGATATTAATTTATTAAGATTTGCCTCTCCCCCTATACGCATTGCACAAAGAACGGAATGTCTCAAAGAGCGGAGACCAAGGACTACTTCGTCTCTCCACCCTCAATAATTACGAGGGGGTGCCTTGAAATGGGCCGAAATTTAGTAGAGAAGCGTGAGAAATAAATCTAAAATGACTGGTTTTTAAATTGCAGTTTTATGCCAAGTACCAACATTTTCTCAGTGGTTTCGTACTAAATGGAATTTAGACTGGTCACAAGGTGACTTTAAGCTATTAGGTCTTGTGTTTACAAACAATTTGGCCGAAAAGGTTGAAAAAATACAAAGATGAATTAAAAGATATTGTCATACTCATAAGGATATGGTCCAAAATAGGATTGACTCCACTAGGACGAAATGTCATTTGGCTTGTTGTTGCCGAAACTCAACCATCTATTTTCCTCTCTTCCAAACCCACCCGAACCACTTATAAATGAATTCCAGAAACGCTGTTTTGAATTTGTTTGGAACTCGAAATCTGATAAATTTTTGAGAAAAATTTCTGTTAAACCACTTGAACATGGCGGTTTATATAATCCTATTGTTAATATGTAATCCAGGCACAAAATATATCGTGGATTAGGATATTACAAGCTGATAATTCCAAGTGGGGTAATATTTTGAAAATGTATATGCCAAAGAATATAGACCCAATAGGAGTTGGTTCAGCATTCTTAAGAACTAATATTATACCAACGATGGAAAACGTATTTTGGACGGACACGCTTCTAGCCTGGACAGAATTTCAAATAAAACTAGAGGACTGTCAAACTTTCTCGAATGAAATGTTACAATGAAAAAATTAAGATTGATAATAAAGCTCTACATTTAGGTCACTGGGATGGAAAAGGCGTGCGGTTTGTAAATGATATTTTAGATAATAACGGAATTTTTTGTCATTTGACTCTTTTCAGTCCATTTATAAATGCGAAGCCCATTTTCTGGAATAATTATCAGTATGTCAGGCAAGTAGTATATAAAACTGATATTAACGCAACTTGACCTATGACCTAAAAAAATTGCATAATGGGGAGAAAAACTACCTCCGAACACAGGAGAGTTCCAATTATTGCTGGTCACTGCGCAGGTCAAGTGGTTGCCATGATTACGTCATTTCCGGTCACGTGACGTTTGGGGCATGTATTCCGCCGCGGTTATGCGGTCGCGGGAAAAAGCCTCCGCGTACAGAAAAATAGCCTGGGGGAAATTCTCCGGCAATCTTCGGCAATCACCGGGGCATTTTGGGGGGAGAGGGACCCCTAGCGGACCGATTGGGTCGAGTGAGGTGTCAAAGTGAAGCGCTCCTCCAGGACGATCAACCAGTGGGTGGGTGTATGTAAAATTAGGATTTGTCCCAAAAATACAAAAAGCGGAACACAGATTTTACCCCTACAATAGGGGAAAACTATCAACGATGTCCAACAGGGCTAATGTCGGTCTCCGGCTTATCGGGCCTGCCTATCAAGTCATGGGTGGATGCATGTAAATTGAGGATTTGTCTCCGAAAATATAAAAAGTGGAACTTTACCCCTAAAATCGTGCCTGATTCGCACATTTGCATGATCTGTACGGGAAAATGCCTGTATGTGTATAGGGGTGGTCATTTTTTGTGGATTTTACTATGGGTTGTGGTGTCTTGTTTTCTTCGTCTCACCACGTAAAGCACGACGGGCAGGGTCTCGGAGCTAAGCGGTGAAATTTTTCGAAAAAGTCCCTGCGCGCATGCGTAGTGGGTAAATAGTGCTGGGTGGCTGTTTTGGGGACTAGGTGAGCCCCAAGTGGTCCGATGGTGTCGTACGAGGTCTTATTTTAAAACTCTCGTGGAGGAACATCCGACTGGGCTAATGCATCGTCCGCTTTCAATATTCTGCGCATGCACAGTCTTGCCGTAGTATAGAATGCAGGCCTTTTGTGGGTGCGTGGGAGTGTGCTTGGGATAGAGATGGACCACTATTGGTCCAAATGGGTCGTGGGAGGGGTCAAAGTGAAGCTTCTGTGGGGTAGAGCCAGAATGGCGTGCTTTTTATTGCAAGTCGCGTCAATCTGCGCATGCGCAGTTGGGTGTAGTAAGTAAAGTGGTCATTTTGGGGGTGCGTGGGGGTGTGTTTGGGGTAGAGATGGACCACTAATGGTCCGAATGCGCCGTGGGAGGTGTCATTTTCTAGCTCTCGGAGTGTAGACCCCGATTTGATGGATGTCCACAGCATCTATGACGTCATCGGTGACGTCATCAGTACAAGTTGTAGCGAAAGTACATGTACTATGTGCCTATACATGTACTATGTGCCTGTACATGTAATCTGTCCATATACATATACTCTACCAATTTACATTTTTCTTGTCCATGTACTTGTACTCTTGCGGGAACAGCACAGTATCCTGATAATATATACATCGCGGTGATGTGGCGTTAGTCAGTTTATCTGGCTACTACTTCACACATTTATCGTTTTGAATTTTTCTTAATTGTAAGAAATTACATATCAGACTGTATGTTTGTTGTCCATAATAATAAAATAATTATGTATGACCAGACTGTATCTATGTTGTCCATAATAATAACCTAAGTATGTATGACCAGTTATATCCGGGGACCTTTGTTTTACATCCGGGACCTCATCTTACATCCGGGGTTTTCATTGTTTTACATCCGGGACTGTGGTTTTACATCCGGATGCTACAATATATGTCTTGTATTATACAATATATGTCTTGTATTATACAATATCTGTCCTGTATTATTCAATATCCGTCCTGTATTATACAATATATGTCCTGTATTATTCAATATCTGTCCTGTTTTATACAACATCTGTCCTGTATTATCTGTGCTGTATTTTACAATATATGTCTTGTATTATACCATATCTGTGCTGTATCATACCATATCTCTCCTATGTTATACAATATCTGTCCTGTGTTATACAATATCTGTCCTGTATTGTACCATATATGTCCTGTATTCTGACTCCACCCCACAAAAGCTTCACTTTGACACCTCCCACGAACCATTTGGACCAATAGTGGTCTATCTCTATCCCAAACACATCCCCACGCACCCCCAAAATGCCTCCTTTCTATATTACGACCAGACTGCGCATGCGCAGAATATTGAAAACGGACGATACATTAGTTCAGTCGGATGCTCCTCCACGAGAGCTTCAAAATAAAACCTCTTGCGACACCATCGGACCACTAAGGGCTCACCTAGACCCTAAAACGGCCACCCAGCACCATTTACCCACTACGCATCAGCGCAGTGACTTTTTAAAAAAATTCACCGCTTAGCTTCGGGACCTCGCCCATCGTGTTCTACGTGGTGAGATGTGAGAAACAAGATCCCACAACCCATATCGCAATGAACATGTGTGAATTGCCAAGTATGGATCTATCCACTGAGCCATTAGGCCTATAGGCCTATCCATACCTCCGTGAACTTTTCGAAAAATTTCACCGCTTAGCTTCGGGAACCCGCCCATGTGTTCTACGTGGTGAGACGTGAAAAACAAGGCCCCACAACCCATAGTAAAATCCACAAAAAATGACCACTCTTATACCCATATATGCATTTTCCCGTACAGATGCAAATGTGCGAATCAGGCCCTATTTTAGAGGTAAAGTCCTTGTTCCGCTTTTTATGTTTTCGGGACAAATCCTAATTTTACATACACCCACCAATGTCTTGATCGCCCTGGAGGAGCGCTTCACTTTGACACCTCACTCAACCCAATCGGTCCACTAGGGGCCCCTCTCGCTCCCAAAATGTCCCGAAGATTGCCGGAGAATTTCCCTCAGCTCTCCGCGTATTTGGGACTACTTTTTCTGTCCACGGAGGCTTTTTCCCGCGACTGCATCACCGCCGACGGCTTCACCGCGGAAGAATACATGCCCCAAAGGTCACGTGACCGGAAGTGACGTCACCATGGCAACCACTTGACCTGCGCAGTGACCTGTAAAAATTGGAACTCTTCTGTGTTCGGAGGTAGTTTTTTCTCCCCAATATGCAAATTTTTTAGGTCCAAGGTCAAGTTGCGACAATATCAGTTTTATATACTACTCAAGCAGTACGGAAAGCAGCAAACAACATGAGATTTGGACTATTACAGAAACAATATATGATACCGTTGATACTGCCCCCTATTTCACTATTAATAAGTGGGGAAAAAAGGCTGTAAAATGTTATATAGAAATCTCTTGACCTTTAGATAACACTTTACTAAACAGTTCTTGAAAAAAATTATAGTGATTCGGAGTGGTATATATGGAATAATAATGTAACAAAGAGATGTGAAATATAAATGGTTTCGATACAGAATTATTAACCGAATATTGACTACCAACATTTTTGCACATAAACTTTTCCCTGATATATCTAACTTATGTACATTTTGTAGCAAAGTTCCAGAGACTATTATTCATCTCTTTTGGGAATGTGAACATATCTACCCTTGGTGGAGTTTACTGGAAAATTGGTTCGCTTCGGCGGTTGTTCCAATTATATTTTCTCCAGAAAAAGTTATACTTGGTCTTTTACAACCCAGAAATCAGCCACTCAACTACTGTATTTCTATTATTAAATTTTCTATATATAAAATGAAAGTAGTTAAAAATCCCTTGGTTGAAAAATGTTCAAAACGCTTTAAATGTGCGTACGAAACCGATAAATATTTCCAGTATAAGAACTGCGAATGGCGCTTGTTTTACCAGTATTGGTCATCGCTGCATTTACTGTTTAGACTCTTATGATGTTGTTTGCGTAGATAAATCGAGGTGTAATGACGATGTATCTGTTTGTTGTATAACATGAGTTTCTAATTACAAATACAGCCATTTTTGTTTAGTACGATAAAATACTGTATGTACAATGTGTATTACCTTAATGAATTATCAGTTTCATATGACATCCGCCTTTCTTTTTCGATAAAAACGCGGAAATGGCCGTGTTCGGCACCCACAACTTCAAATAATTCTACTTACGCATCGACGGACGAATTGGTCTTTTCTTTCAGAGGAGTTAGAAGTTGAATTTGACGAAAAATTACGAGACTATGGGTAAATCAGATCACCAATATTTTAGAGGGGGGGGGGAGAGTGACCTCTTCTATTTCGATTCTACGTTGATTTTTTAACAAGCGTTGATCAGCATTAATTACAAAACTTGATTTCAAATGTTCCAAATGTATATGTTCACCAGACAGCGAATATCACTGCATTATTTATTAGATTCTTATGTCGATCTTTTAGCCAATGTTTATTATTTTAGCCCATATACAATAAAACTTATCGGTCTATCTCTCTGTGTTATCTGTGTAATCTTTGTGGTATGCCTCTGGCCCCTATAATATTCATGAATCCGCCTGATAATAATTAGAGTTTAGCGGCGATCTCTCTTTTGATGGAGGTATGATTATCACCGTATGAATATGCATGATTATGAGACATGCGCAGTCATGTACTTCGCTCTATCGCTCTATCGCCATCGCTCTGTCGCTCTATCGTCATCGCTCTATCGCTCTATCGCTCTATCGCCATCGCTCTATCGCCATCGCTCTATCGCCATCGCTCTATCGCTCTATCGCCATCGCTCTATCGCTCTATCGCCATCGCTCTATCGCGCCATCGCTCTATCGCCATCGCTCTATCGCTCTATCGCCATAGCTCTATCGCTCTATCGCCATCGCTCTATCGCTCTATCGCCATCGCTCTATCGCTCTATTGCCATCGCTCTATCGCTCCATCGCTCTGTTTTTTGACGTACGATGGCGAAGTGACGATGGCCCCTCTCGGCCACCATAGCTATAGGATGTCTATGGTGGCCGAGAGGGGCCGTCGTCACTTCGCCATCGTGCCATAGGGCGATAGAGCGATAGAGTGATGGCGATAGAGCGATAGAGCGATGGCGATAGAGCGATAGAGGATGGCGATAGAGCGATAGAGCGATGGCGATAGAGCGATAGAGCGATGGCGATAGAGCGATAGAGCTATGGCGATAGAGCGATAGAGCGATGGCGATAGAGCGATAGAGCGATGGCGATAGAGCGATAGTAGTATGTAGCGAGCAAGTAGATATGGTAGCGCTTCACTGCGCATGCGCAGAACCTGGGGTGACGTCACAATGGGTGGTGTGCGCATGCGTGTGTGTGTGTGTGGTGGGACAAGATGGCGGCTGTGTGTGGTGGGACAAGATGGCGGCCTGTGTGTGGTGGGACAAGATGGCGGCCTGTGGGTGGTGGGACAAAATGGCGGCTGTGAATCTGGGTGTGAGTGAGTGCAAGATGGTGGTGGGACAAGATGGCGGCCTGTGTGTGGTGGGACAAGATGGCGGCCTGTGTGTGGTGGGACAAGATGGCGGCCTGTGTGTGGTGGGACAACATGGCGGCCTGTGGGTGGTGGGACAAAATGGCGGCTGTGAATCGGCCTGTGGGTGTGAGTGAGTGCAAGATGGTGGTGGGACAAGATGGCGGCTGTGTGTGGTGGGACAAGATGGTGGATTATAGAAAAACGTATAAAAGGAGTCGATTTTTAGGGTAGGGGTGTATTGAATGTATTCATCCGCGGTGATGCAGTCATGTCTGGCGGTGATTCGGTCTCGGGAAAAAGCTTCCGCGGAGAAAAAGTAGTCCCTAGATAAAATGGTCCGATGGGGTCGAGTGAGGTATCAAATTGAAGGTTAGGTGAAGGAGCATCTAATGGGCTGGGTGTGGGGTTGAACTATCGGCATTCTGCGCATGCGCGGCGGCCGAAGGGTTGAAAATAGCCTTTTTGGAGCTAGGAGATTGACTACTGGTCCAGTGGGGTCGAGTGAGGTATCAAATTGAAGGTTAGGTGAAGGGGCATCTAATGGGCTGGGTGTGGGGTTGAACTATCGGCATTCTGCGCATGCGCGGTGGCCGAAGTGTATGGAAATAGCCGTGTTGGAGCTAGGGGATTGACTACTGGTCCAGTGGGGTCGAGTGAAGTATCAATGTGAAGCCTATGTGAGGGGGCATGTAATGGGCTGGGTGTGGGGTTGAAATATCGGCATTCTGCGCATGCGCGGTGACCCAAGGGTATGGAAATAGCCGGTTTGGAGCTAGGGGAGCCACTAATGGACCGATGGGGTCGAGTGAGGTATCAAAGTGAAGCTTATGTGAAGGAGCATCTGATGGGCTGGGTGTGGGGTTGAAGTATCGGCATTCTGCGCATGCGCGGTGGCCGAAGGGTATGAAAATAGCCTTTTTGGAGCTAGGGGCTTGACTACTGGTCCAATGGGGTCGAGTGAGGTATCAAATTGAAGGTCAGGTGAAGGAGCATCTAATGGGCTGGGGGTGGGGTTGAATTAGGGTGATTCTGCGCATGCGCGGCGGCCGAAAGGTGTGAAAATAGCCTTTTTGGAGCTAGGAGAGCCCCTAGCGGCCCGATGAGGTCGAGTGAGGTATCAAATTGAAGCATTCATGAAGGGGCATCTAATGGACTGGGTGTGGGGTTGAAATATCGGCATTCTGCGCATGCGCGGTGACCCAAGGGTATGGAAATAGCCTTTTTGGAGCTAGGGGATTGACTACTGGTCCAGTGGGGTCGAGTGAGGTATCAATGTGAAGCATTCATGAAGGGGCATCGGTTGGGCTGGGGTGGGGTTGAACTATACCGTTTAGGTGTATTGATGATAATAAAATTTAAAGATCACATGTCCAACACATACTCACATAATGAAAGCAAGAATCGAACTTGCGTCCCCTCGAGATGAAGGATACCCGTCCAGGTTTCATTTTTTGAGGTGTACTGAAATGCTCTCTCTAATTTATGCCACGGTATCTATTTTTACAGCTGTCAACTGTTATGGTTTGGTCACAATGTTGCCATTTTCTCCCCTATATTTAGCGTCCACAAAAAGAAGAGTATATTACAGCAATTATGTTCAAGAAAACACCCCGCTAGAAAATTGTCTTCAAATTGTCTGTTGTTGTGGGAGTATAAAAAAATCCTGGTCAACAGGGGCGCGTATATTTCGTGCGACGCTATGTTGCCAATGCATTGAAATTTGAATAGGTTGTCTGCATGGGTTTCAACGCAAGTATAGTACTAAAGTCTAGCTTACCTGATAAAAGAGTTTAGTCCAGATGATCTGGGGCTGTTTTTTTCCTAGGTGGGTATAACACACCATGAAGCCTTCATCACGATGCATTCGTATGCTAAAAAAATATGGGTATCACCAACCGTTCCCGTGGAGTAGAATTTCATCCATCAGCTTTCACTGTTGTGGTGCGGGTCGGGGAGCGGGAGTTTTGCACTAATGAAAACCAATGTCGTCCTCTCTCACGAAACCAAACACAAAAATTGACAAATTATACGGACTGCCACGATAAGCGAATGTATGCAACAAATAGCGTTCCGTACTGCAGATGTCCGATAAAATCCCTCCAGTCAAGGGGGAGGGGGGAGTGTTACAGAATGTTGATTCCACAAAACCTGTTCGGTGGCCTACATCATCGTTCAATCGCTGCTCATAAAGGCTGCGTTCAGCTCACCAGAACTGTATACACTTCGAAATCTGTGAAAGAATATCAATTTTCACGTTTCCTGTCTGATATCACACAAATTTATGCGTCCGCTCGAACACAACACAGCACACTCCCTCGATTACAGTCTACGTGTGACGGGTATACATGCAGGCGATGAATCGTGCAGAGTTTCGTCACATTATTCATCTCAGCGGACACCGAAAGGAAGAAAGTTCCGTTATAAACTGCGACAGAGAATGTTCCCCAGCTCAGAAAACAACACAATGATCAGTGAAATCGTCCTCCGTATGCAGGACGCTAACAAAACGCTAACAAAATGGCTGCTCAAGGTCAATTTGCCCGGATAATCGCGCCAGCCAAACCACAGTCCCATCTATACGCTTTGGTGCAAGGGAGACAACTCGGACTAGACCAATTCCCAGGCGAAGATCATGTCCGCTATATTTGGCCTGTATGGGTATAGGGGTGGTCGGTTTTTTTATGGCTTTTACTATGAGCTATGAGGTTGATCATGTAGAATACGATGGAAAAAACTATCAAAGTACCGGGTAGGCTTGTATATAGATCCATATAGACCCATATACACTCATATACTGGGATATTAGTATGTATAAATCCATACGGGGTGGACATGTTGGAGTCTAGGTGGAGCACTAGTGGCCCGATTGGGTAGAGTGAGGTCTTATTTTAAAGCTCTCGAGGAAATAAATAAATAAATAAATAAACAAATAAATAATAAAAAAAATAAAAAAATCGGCGAGTAGTAGACGAAGGGAAAATTGGAAAGTACTGACCATGCCCCAGAATACTTCATATGCATATCACGGCCTTAAGGCCTATGTAAGATGTAATCTACTTCACAGTTTAGTAGTATAAAAAGCGCAAGTCCTATTGACCTTGCCCCTTCCAAAGAAATAAAATCGGCTCTATTTTACAGGAGTATATACGCAGGTGACGTGGGTTGTGACGTCACTTCCGGGTTTTCACTAAACACTACCTTCAAACATAGAAGAGTTCCAATTTTTTCCCTTAGACGTCCGTATGTTCATCCTCCAAACCCACAAGAGTTCCAATGTTCAACCGCCGGGGTGTTTTCCCGCCCCGCCCCAGCGCCCCGCAGCGCGCGCGCGCGTCATCCCGCGTCATCCCCGGCAGTGCGCGCGCGGACGCGGGTCAAAAGGTCAAAGGGTCACCTCCAGGTCAGACGGTCCAATGTCCAATGAGACAATGTTGCGGCATCGCTATAGTCAGAGCTTGAGCACAAAAAAAGGGGGATTCTAGATGAACCTGGGAAAGATGGGCAGTTCCATTTGGACCAATCAGCGGTCGAGAAAAAGAGCCAATCAGCGGTCGAGAAAAAGAACCAATCAGCGGTCGAACAATCAGCCAATCGAATTGGGGTATTCACGGTGTGCTTTCGCTGACGTCCGCGCCTACATCTGGGTTCTTGTACACCCGGGTAATGTTTTTCTGGACATGGATGGGTTACCTTTGGCTCCATTCTAGGCCACTGATTGTAATACGGTGTTCAAAGCCACTTTCATGCATTATGCTCATAGAACTTATAGTCATAATCTATACGTGTTGGACGAGTCTCTTCACTCACCGTATACACGTACCTCAATGAAATGCCCGCTCCAAACCTAGACCAAAGACACGTACTTGGTCTGTAGGCTGATTTCATTGGCTCTCTATTTTTACTATAGTGCTCTTGCATTCTAACCTTGATGGGTTACCTAGAACTTATAGTCATCAACATAATCTATACGTGTTGGACGAGTCTCTTCACTCACCGTATACACGTACCTCAATGAAATGCCCGCTCCAAACCTAGACCAAAGACACGTACTTGGTCTGTAGGCTGATTTCATTGGCTCTCTATTTTTACTATAGTGCTCTTGCATTCTAACCTTGATGGGTTACCTAGAACTTATAGTCATCAACATCTATACGTGTTGGACGAGTCTTTTCACTCACCGTATACACGTACCTCAATGAAATGCCCGCTCCAAACCTAGACCAAAAACACGTACTTGGTCTGTAGGCTGATTTCATTGGCTCTCTATTTTTTACTATAGTGCTCTTGCATTCTAAACTTGATGGGTTACATTTTGGCCCCATCCTACACCACTGATTTCAGTTTGACTGAATCTCCACATTGGGCATTGATGCATTAGGAATAAAACACACAAGACAGGGTTTTTTGGTGAGATCTCATTTTTTTTTTTATTCAGTGAACAACAACAACGTGAGAACAACCACGTGAAAACTCAAGCCCAGAACAAGGGGCTTGTAATTAACTGAAGCCCAGAACAAGGGGCTTGTAATTAACTGAAGCCCAGAACAAGGGGCTTGTAATTAACTGAAGCCCAGAACAAGGGGCTTGTACATTGAAGCCCAGAACAAGGGGCTTGTCATTAACTTAAGCCCAGAACGGGGCTTGTACATTGAAATGATGGGCGGCCCAGTCATAGACGAGTACATCGCGGTCCTCGGCCTGGGGGTACTCGTCAAACATCTGTACGATAGTAGATAAGGGTCTTCCCCGGCATCGATGGTACAGGTAAAACAAGCAATATTGTCCGCACACGCCACTGGTCAGGCTTTGCAACGTTTGACTGTTCCAACACCACGTCTCTGTGCCTTGATCCATGAAGTCTGTTAAATCGGGATGGAGGGGTGGCAGACCGTACGGGTCAAAGTATTCCCCCTGCTGTTCTGTCAAGTACACGGCCACCCAGTGTTCACCGGGTCGATCCATCGGGTCCGTGTTGAGAACGTAAGCAGCCGGATACATACGGTCTAATGGAAACACATCTCGGCGAACACCCCTTGAAAGACCCTACGTGTCTCTGGGTCATTCTCCAGCACGGTGGTTATCTGGTCTGTATCCATGTTAGGTGGAGAAGTCACACAGGACGTTGCGCGCCTTGTCCACTTGAATGATGTTGTCAAACTCGGCGTAGCAGATCACATTGACGGTGGTCGCCAGGGCTCGTGCAAAGTGGATTTCCAACCGTAAATTGCCTTGCTTGGTCAGGGCCAGCTGATGGTCGTTCTCTAAGGTGGGGGTCAGATCGAAACAGAACAACGTGTATCCGTTCGCGTAGTCCTCCCGACTGATCATATTCCCTTCGTCCTGGTTTATTTGACCGGTGGCTGTAAACAGGCTCTGATAGGCTCGAATGAAATTCCTCCGCCCAAAGTTCGGGGTTAAGGCCGTGGCTGGCACCTGTTGTCCATCCACATGCAGGGCCACAAAATTGATGCCGAAATGTTTAAAGTCAAACGGATTCTCTGGGTAGGCTCCGCTGAAACTGGTATTTTCCACACAGGCCAGGATCAATCGCTTGGGTAGTTCCCCCAGGAACAGGTTTTCTTTGTTGGCGCCCATATTTCCAGCAGGCACAGAGAACACTTTGGTTTGTACACGTCGGATAGGGTACTGGGCTGGTTTTGTTTCCAAGGCTTTCATGTGTCCCAATTGAACGGCTGGATTCGGTTTCACTTTTCGGACATACAGGACTGCGTCTTGGATGACAATCTTATAGTCCGCTGCATGCCCCTCTACGTTAGTGGCCATCAAGGCGAAGGTCGGAGGCGCCCGTATCAGTCGGATTTTGATGGGGATCTTGTTCAAGAGGTACCGGTCTTGCATGAACATGTCTGCATGCAGTCGACCCATCATATCCACCGAGGCACTGTTCGCAGTGAAAGCCTTCCGTTTGTTATATCCCCCATTGTCCGCCGTGTCCATGTGCTCGGCCGTGTCCCTGTAGAATAAAGCGGTTGTCAGCTGAGATTTTTTAGCCTCTCGGCCATACGACAACAGTGTCTCGATGTAGGCTCGATAGGGGTACGTGTTGGTGGAGTCACTGATGAGTTTGTCGCTGAGAAAAATATCCACCTGCTGAAACATCGAGTGCAGCCAGAGATTCGTCGGGCCCACCGTTGCTTGGTCAGCGATTCTGGTGCCAGCTCCATTGACCACCTTGGCTTTCATATACAAGTAGGTATGGGCTAAATCCACATAGGCCGTATCCGCATTACTGATGGTGAACTCGATGGGCCCGGTTTCGTTGATGCTGGAGAGCGGGAGATGCTCCACCCATAATCCTTGTTCGACACTGGTTTGTGTGGGCGGCACGGTCCACAAATCAAATTCACTGTTGGTGGAGGGGCAGGACTCGGCGTGGATTAAGGCCATGTTTTAAGAAAAGATATCCTTTGTCTTCTTGGATGTGCGTCGTCGCTGGGTCGGTCGTCGACTGGTGCGTGGTCTCGGTGGGGCAGCTCTTTTATTCCCAACGGTGCGTTGTGCTTTGGCCACCAAGACGCCTCCCGCTTCTTTGGCCCGCCGTTTCAAGGATTCTTTGGGTGCCGTACCCCCAAGACATCACCGGCCACTTGCAGTCCACTGCGTACCGCTTGTTTGCCGATTGCTTTCACCCCACGCGTCACCAAGGGCAGGAACGTTTTCACAATGCTGCCGAGTATGTTCCCCAGACCATGTCCTCGTTGCATGCGTGCACCGCTAAAGACCGGAAAGCCACCCCCGGCCTGTTGGGCATAATAGTCGGCATAGCTGCGTGCATCGCACTCGTAAGGTACTTTCATTATGCAAAGTGGGGAGCACGTGCTTGTCGAAAATGAAGTGTCAGCACCACTTTTCCTCGTTCGAATGCCACCGGACGTCCCGTGTCATCTCTTATATCCACCGTGATCGTGTTGATGTCAGTTTGTCGTACGGGCAAGTAGAGCATGTGGGTGAAACTGTGGGTGACTTGACCTCCATACGTCTTTTTAATGGGGACCACCCGTAACAGAGGTGTGTTGATATCGCCCACGATGTGGTTGTCCACCACGTCCGAGTAGACGTAGAGTCCGTACATACCCGACTTCATATCCATCGGCATCTCGCCATGGTGTTGGGAGGGACCAGCGAACGTCTGTAGATCGAAACCCAGCATTTGCTGTAGTGTAGGACTGAGTTTCACATTCACGGTATCGGTGACGGTAAGCTGTGCCTTGTCGTTGTGTACGTTGACATCGAAGAACACGTTTCTCTTGAAGCGCAAGGCTATCAGGCGTGTTGCACTATCCGTCACCCCCGTAGCGCCTTATCATGCATCAGTCTTGACAGCCCACCCATGAACTCTTTGGGGGTATCGTATTGGCCTTCGGGCAGGGTGAGTCGGGTGTTTTTGCCTTCGTAGGTGACCTCGTACCACACTTCATTGGCTCGCACGTTGTACCACGAGTAAGGGTATTGGATATCCACGAGGGCACATTCCCACCGACCAGGTAAATGTAACGGTTGCGGTAACTGGGTGACGTACTTGGCCACGGTGTTGTCAGGAAACACATCCAGCGAACTGTTACTGGGTAGGGTCAGGTAAAACATGGCGACTGAGCTGTCCTGCTGCTGCTGTTGGTTTTAATAGGTCTTCCAGGCCTTGGGCGGTTGTGTGCGGCGTCGTGTTCGTCGCGTTGACTTGCTACGTGTCACGGCTCTGGAGATGTGGGGTGTCCTGATCGAGGGTGGTTTTTTAAAGGTCTGAAGAGAAGGTGCCCGTTGTGATGGTGGTGGAGTTTTGGGGGGTGACTCCGGTTCCCAGTCGGCTTCCCAAGAAGGTTGTGGTGAGAGTCGTGGTGCACGACTCGGCGATTGCTGGGTTTGCTGCATAAAGGCCCAGCGGTGGGGGTTCCCCACCAATTCCTGTGGTACATGCATGTCTTTCAAACCTTGAGCGAAGACCTCCCATCCTCGAGGATCGGTGTGCGACCTGCGTTGACGCATCAGATCATTCACTAAATCCGTCATGTGGGTCCCCGGGAACACCTGATTCTGTACCAGGAGTTCGCCTTTATCATTCCAAGTGATGTTAGGATTCTGTTTCATCCGTTGTAATACCAGGCCAGCTTGTTTCTTGAACGAGGCAGGTACACTCTTCAGCACTTCGTCTTCCACCCACTGTGGGGCTGTGGGGGCTACCCCTGGTAATGGCGGCTGTTGGAACGGTGCTGAGATCGGCGGTCTGTCACGTGGTGGTGGTGGTGGTGGTGCTGTTGCTGGGGTAGAGCGAGTTTTGTATTGGTCCATGAACGTCATGTACCGTTGAAGCGTCTCATTGTACCGTTGTACTTTCTCACTGTCGCTTAATCCCGGTCTCTGTAAGATCTGTTGCATCTCTCCATCGAGGCTGTTTATGGTCTTCACCGTAGGTGGGACAGGGTAGGGTGATTGGAGGTTTTGCAGGAACCGTGGTTCGACGAGGACCATTTTTTTTCGTGTGGTTCATTGTCGGCCGAAGAGTCCACCCAATACTGGACCCAACACGGAAGCGGCCAACGGTGCTAAGATGGCCCCGAGAAAGCCGCCTTTCTGTAACACCTTTTTCTTTTGTGTTTGAGGGACCCGCTTGTGGACTAGGGTTCGGAGACCTGTCTTATGCTTGGCCAACTTGGTCTTCTGAGCCGCAGTCAGTGGTACGTTGCCTTTTAACAGGTTGTACCCGATCTCACACAGACAGCGTACAAGGTCAGGGTCCGCACCGCGTACAATGGTTCGGACTAACTCGGGTGGGGCCGTCTTCAATACACGGAGCGTGGGAGCGTGCTTCCGTACTCGCGCAGACATCCTGTACAGCTAATGCTAGAACCCACAACTCTGCCCTTTTTATCCACCTCACAGACAAAGTCAACCCTGCTGTGGTATTCATTCTTTTTATTATTCCCCATCATCAAACACACAGGCCCCAGCTGGGGGCGCCACTGTGGATGTGTTTACATTATTTTTGCATGTACACGTGGTGGGTCTCTCCGGGAAAGATGCCGGTCCGTAGTCGAAGGTGGTCGGGGTGGCTTGCTTGAGGTCGAAGAGCATATACCCGTGCTGAGGGGTTGTGGCATCTTTAAAGGCTTCCAACGCAAAAGGTGTGCGGCCGGGATACATCTGTCTCGCCAGGTGCAGCAGTTGAGTGGTATCTCTCGGGTTTTTGAAGACCACCAGGTAGTGGGCATTTAAGCTGATATTCCGATGTTCTTTGTTTTTAATGAACAGATTCTGCACAATGTAGATGATGCTGAGCCGTCGATGATGGCTGCCTTTGGTAAAGAGTTGGGTGACCCGTGCATCCGTCTCCGCCATGAGATCATCCAGAACCACCAAGGTGTCGAGTTCCAAATCGGCCAGGTTGGGTAGGCCTTCCACGAACGTGATGTGGGGCATTGCTGCATACGCTTCCTGCCATTCTCCGTAACACCACACGACTCTGGCAATGGGTGGAGTGATCATGCTGTCGGCGTGTTGAAGGAGCTTCCTGACGAAGTGCGTTTTGGCGGAGCCCGTCGGTCCTGCGATGACGCAAGTGAAGGGATGCTGCCACCCAGGGTCCATGGTTCGAGGTGTATCCGTTGTCGTGGTAACACGCTCTTGTAAATTTCGTACGAGTGAACTGGAGTGGTGGTGGGTACAACGTCGGTCGTCGTTGTCTGTTCGCGTTCAGAGATGGTGCTGGGGGTGGGTACAACGTGGGTGGTCGGTTCACTGTGAGGGATGAAATCCGGTGGGTCTTGAGACGTAGTAGGTGTACTTGGTGTAAGTGTAGAGCTCGGCGTGGCTTGTACGCGGGGTGTGGTGGTGGTGGTGACTGGGCTCGATACGACTGGTGCTCTCTGTAGACCCGTTTCACTGATGGCTGGTGTTCTCAGTTGGTTAAGTAACGTACTGACATAGGCTACGTCGTAAAACACACCTCCGTACAACACACCCAGCAGGGTTAGCAATAGCACCCCAAAGACCACTTGCGCTTTGCGCGTTTTGCGAGACGCTGTCTTCGGAGGCAGCTGCTGTTGGTCCATAGCACTGGGGTCGGACGTGGAATGAAAGAGGACGGCAGTGGTGTCTGGCTTTATAGTCGTTTCACCTGGTTGGCCGCGATCCAGGAATTGAAGGAACTGGGCCAGCCTTGCCATTTTACGAAATGAAACAGTTTGCCACGTCGACGTTCCGTTTTCAAAATCTGCTCCCCCGTGTAGTAGTCTTGCTGTGTTTTTACAACAGGCTGTAATTCCGTGTCGTAAAACGTCCCCAGCAACGTTTCCCCTTGGAGATCTTCCAGTTCATAGACTCGCCGCTGTCGGGGTAGGCGCCGTTTAATCAGGAAGTGCTCATCGCTCCAGTTGGGCAAGTAATTTTTCTCGAACTTGCCCTTGACTTTACTGATCCGTACAGGGTCCCCGACCTTGTACGCCGCCTTCGTCGTTCGCTGCGATGGCCTGGGGTACAAGACACGCCGGACTTGGGCTTCATTGCGTTGGGTCACGGTAATTGGGGCTCTCTCTATACTTCGATGATAGGCTCGATTGTAACCCCTCACCAGTTTCGGGAGAACATCGATGTACCACCTTGTATTCTTATAGGTGAAATATTTATACATGCGGCCTTTGAATGTCCTGTTGAACCTCTCCACCACGGAAGCCTTGGTCTCGTTGTACGTATGGAAGAAAAACACCTTCTGTTTCTTGTGAAAGGCTTGGAACGGTCTGTTGAGGAATTCCGTGCCTTCGTCGGTTTGCAAATACAAAGGTTTGCGCCCGGTCTTGAAGATGTCTTTGAACGCCGCTATGAGATTTGCCCCCGTTTTCGTCCGGATGGGTACCACCCCCGCATACTTGGATAGGATATCGATGCACGTCAAGATATACCGATTCTCATCGTTGTGTTTGGCAAAGGCGCTCATATCCACCAAATCCGCTTGCCACTGGGCATCTATTCCTCCCACGATGACCCGGTTCCGTAGAAAATGGCGACAGACAGATCGATGTAAGGTATAGGTGTCTTGTCTTCTTAACCAATCTCGGACTTGGGCACGTTGTACCCCCTGGGGTTTGGCCGCTCGATAGAGAGCCGACAATGCACTATAGGCCGCCGGACTGTCGGGACTGTAGTATAAGTTATCCAACACCTTCTCCCAGCGCTTCATGGTGACAAAATGATGATGGACCCTGGCTCTATCGGTTATTTATAACGGGTATATCTTGGGCCGGAGTTTCTTTCTGATTTTCTTCGTGGACTTCCACAGTGGCCATGGTCAATGACCAGTCCAACTCGTCTGATGACCGCTTGATAAGCACTTCATCCCCATCCACCACGGCATCTTCCAATGCAGACCATAGATCAGGGTGAAGGGTAAAATGCACTGTACCTCCATCTAGCCGAGCCAATTGAGCAAAGAAAGGACCGCGTCGGATGTACACATCGTGACACAAGTGGATGAGGTCGCCGTCCAGTTCACCAGACAACACCCGTTTGAATTTGGTCCAGCCCTCCCGGGACAGACGAATGTGAGCCGGGCACGGTTGTGTAGGGTCCGTGTCTCCCACCACCTCCTTCATGATATCGACCTTATCCGCATACACGTGCAGGAAAACCTCGGGGGTCAAGCTGAAATACGCCAGTACTATATGCTCCGTCATGGTCAGTACGTGAATGGTACCAGATTTCACTGTCTCTCGTATTTATAGGGAGAACCGCGTGAGATCAAAGGATCAGGTGATCATGTCATTGGGCTGACTGAGTCTAGCGGGGTAATCAATGGCATCGTCGTCGGGTTCATGTAGTTGTTCATGGGGTTCAGCCGCCGCGTCTTCCATAGCACGAACCCACGCTAATTGGTCGGGTGATCGGTCGTCCGGTGTAAATAACTGGTCCACAATAGGCACTGTTTTCTCCAAGGCTGACCACACAGAGGAAGTTAGGCTGATACTTCGCGTAGGCTCTTGGTAGGGACCCAGACGTATGTGGACGGGTGGTACGGAATATACGTAGATGGCGTTGTCCAGGTGGATGAGGCCTCCGTCCAACTCACCGCTCAACACCCGTTTAAAAACTTAGTCCACCCATCACGCTGTAGTGTCACCGGATTCGATAGCCTCTCAGCGGGCGTCCAGTAAATAGCTTGATCGTCTTTCACCAGCGTGACTTTATCTTGATAAATGTATAACCTCACACTGGGTGTAAGAGGCAGGATGGCGCGTAGTGACATGCTTGCTGTAAATGTCGAAGGGAGAACGACACACACTCTGTCTCATCCCCTGTATTTATAGTGTCAATACCA
Organism: Hanleya hanleyi; assembly: GCA_036873755.1. Taxonomy (NCBI): domain Eukaryota; kingdom Metazoa; phylum Mollusca; class Polyplacophora; order Lepidopleurida; family Hanleyidae; genus Hanleya; species Hanleya hanleyi. The sequence goes on from JAVTVY010002128.1 coordinate 33,702, forward strand.
CAGCGCCAGGGTGAATAGGGCACAGACTAGTATGAGGCCAACCAGCCGGCGCTGGTTCCGGCGTGAGCGCTCCTGGTCCATAGCGCGAGCATCAGGGATGGCTGTCATAGTCCAGTAGTGGTGAGTGATGGCACGCCTCTCCATCGAGTGCACTCTGTGGAGGACCGCTTCTGTGAACTCGTTCAGGATCTGGCGTCGTCCCTCGTTGTCGCCGCCATCTGCAAACATGGACCGGACCACTGCTCGGTAACCCGTGAATGAATTCACCACGGTAGCATACTGTAAAATGCGAGTCGCATGGGGCTGGATCTCCGCCATGGCTCTGTAGAAATGAAGGTGTGGGATCCAGAGGGACGTGTTTTATAGACCAGATGTAGCTCTACGGGTGTAGTCCGTGATACGTACTATTCTCATGGGTTAGTCCAAAAAAGGGAGCAACAACAACAACAACAACAACACAGATTACAGATCAATCCTTTTTCCAGGTCACGCCCGATTCACGCAGACCGGAAGTGACGTCATACACCTGCGCACAACCGTGATGGAAAAAATGGATATGACCTTGAACTGATCACGTGACCTCCCCGTGATGACAAATACCCAGAACCAAGTGAGTACATGCATCCCATAGTCCCAGGTCACGCCCGATTCACACAGACCGGAAGTGACGTCATACACCTGCGCACAACCGTGATGGAAAAAACCCAGAACCAAGTCAGTACATGCATTCCATACAGGCAGACGAGACGCCTACCCACCTCCCACCACCAGCCAAATGGTGGTGGGAGGTGGGTACAAAATGGCGGATACCCACCTCCCACCACACTCAAACCAAGCCGCCATCTTGTACCCACCTCCCACCACGTCAATTGATGAAGGGTGGTGTGGT
>JAVTVY010002129.1:0-33688 GCA_036873755.1 Hanleya hanleyi
GGAACTGTTCTTCTGGTAGTGAAATATTCAGCTTTAACACCATTGGATATTTTCCATGCTTTACTGTTTACAATTGCTAAAAACACTGAAATGATACCCAGTAATCAGAGCTTGGTGTATTATTCAATGAAACATTCAACTGATTAACACATCTGCTGTTACCTAGGGTTAATTATAGAATGTGATTTCAATATTCGTAATCCCAAGTACCCATTATACATGTTATAATCCTAGATTAACATGAGGCAACATACCAAAACTACAAATAAAAGTGTTTGACAGGAATCAATATAATGGTTTCAGCGTGACGCCTATACACTGCCACCCCAGGAGCTGCAAAAGATCTAAAAAAGTTGGGGGGAAAAAAAACAGTCCATATAATTTTCAATGACTTAAGAATGCATCAATGATTATTTGTATGGCTGAGAATTGGGGAATGCAAATTGGAAAAGAAAATCGGTTTGCGATATTTTAAAATTGAACGAAGCTCCATTGCGCAATTCTAAAATACTTGCGCAACTTGACATTTTAAAAACATGCAGCTCAATTTAAAAATCTCGCAGATTTGAAAAACTTGCGTAACAAGTGTTATAGCCTTATAGCCTAGATGAGAATGATTATATATCCATTGCTTATACAAATAATTTGAAAGTTTAACATCACTCAGCCTTCATTAAGATCTGTTACATGTACATGTAGGCTGATTGATTGGAAATTTACTAAAAAAACAAAAACTAAATTGACACCAACAAAAATACCTATAAAATCTTCCCAATATTTCTGTACATTCATGTATACATGTATGTATCTCAAACATGGATACTGCCCAAATTATAACAGGTCTATTTAGGTTATTAACAGATGAAATTGACAAAATGTCGCACGCCGAAATGTCTCTCCCTTTATTTTGTGGCAAAATTTTGCATGCTGAAATGTCATGTGCCATAATGTTAGGGATTCCTCCCCATACATTCCAGTGTTCTACAGTTTAAAATTTGTACAGTTTTCTATCTGGTCCCCTGGCCAGAGGACAGGTTACATGTACATGTAGCTTTCACAGAGATTTTATCACAGGCCAGTCTGTTTGGCTGGCTGACCCAGCCATCTGGTTTGTAACACAATTTTATCTGTATAGTGACACTGACTTTAATGAATAGGCCTAGCTACAAGCTCTATGAACAAATCCAGTTCAAATTTGAAGCTGTGAGAGATAGCAATTGACTTCAGGAGTTTTATGACTTAAACACACATTGAACTACTTCACTCAGAGGGGAAGTATTATAGGGAAGGAGACCAAATGTTTACTACAATTAAATACCCAATTACCATAACAGACTGAATCAAGGTTTGACACTAAAAATCCGGAAAAATAAAGATGCAATATACTCCATATTTGAACAATCTTCAGAGCAGCACATAGATGTTTTTCAGTGCTGTTGGTATTTTAGAATAAAGTGGCTATATTCAGTTATCCAGTTGCCATTGACTGTGTTTGCAGCAAAAAAAAAAAAAAAAAAAGAATGTGTAAATCTGCAATTGATGCAGCTCCTAATAATTCAATATATATGTTTGTCTATTGTCCTTGTTATTGGCACACATGGATACAATTTCATAAATCAGTGAAAAATGTCTCGAGAACAACCGACATTACTGTTTGCTAAAAAGGTATGTTTAATATACATTTATGTGTAATATGTTTTTCAAAAGTGTGAAAATGAACCATGCAGTGTTTCCTGTTTAGGAAGTATATATAGTGTTTCCTTTTCAGGAAACATTACATGGTTTCCTATTTAGGAAACGTTAAAGTGTTTCCTATTTTGGAAACTTTATGTGGTTTCCTGTTTAGGAAACACTATGTTGTGTTTCCTGATCTGGAAACAAATTGCCAGAATGGGCGATAGGTTACTCATTTAGGAGTTGGCCCGGACTGACCTAATTTATAAATTGGAATGAACTGCATGGCTTTCTTGACTGGGGTGATTATGTCCTGTCACAATATAACCTTTATTATGTAAATGTAATATTTTATCTTAGCTTTAACATTTTCTGTATGTATTCATGTATAGAAATAAAGAATTGAATTGAAAAAGTGGTAAGTGTATCACACGTGGATAGCAAAATACGAACGTAGCGTGCAAGATCTATGGCGTTACGTTTTGTACCCGGGGCTAGGGGCCGTATGAACCCATGTACTTCAAGATCCTCATGGTGCTCACATGAACAGTCACAAACAAAGCGTGACTGAGATAAATCAGTCTCTAGATAACGACTTTACAACGATTATTATGGATTAAGAATACTGATCAGCGAAACAGATTTTATATTTTTGGAACATCATGATGTCTTGTCGGCATCATTGAAAACTGTTGACCGCTTCTCTCTTGCAAGAAACTAGCCTATGTTTATGTAAACTATGATTGTCTTTTTGAATTTGGTGCTAATACTGTTATATGGATATGGAATAGGTCTTTGAATTATGGACGCGGATATTCTTTAATGAACGACGGCTGAATTATATATATGAATGACGGACTAGACGCTTGTATCAAATGTTGCCACCCTTTATATCTATCCAGATGAATTTGAGGGTATAATGCATGAAATGCATGAGGCACAACAAATCATTTTCCGAGTTAACCAGGCCTCAGAGCTATGATAGCACTCCATCTCCAGCCAACCGACTGCTACTACAGACTGTCCTAAGTGGGGACTCGAACACCCGATCCTCGTGCCGACAGCCGACCTCTTTAGCCCACTCGGCCACCGAATCACTCCACAAGAGACTGTTTTTAAAGCCTATTAATTCTTCGCATACGCTTCGCACATGCGCTTGTTTTACCTAGAAGAACTATGACGTCACCTGGTTTGTGTTTGATAGTTCCTGCTCTCCTCCCCTGCATACCGCTCTTCAGTGCCCGAGGGAGAAATGGGTATGCGGTAAATCCAGGAAGTGAAATGTCACCCGTTTTAGTACTGAATAAGTAACAGTCTGTTCTATCTCTCGCTTGACTCATATTGGTTTGCTCTCATACCTGGGCCTCAACAAGGGAGTATTTTGACGACCACATCAAAATATCCCAGGTCCAAAGCCTCCTGGCTAATCCTCATGATTGTATCTGCTTATCTTACCGGATTCTCGGTCCCCTTCTTCCAGCCTCTCCACCTCGACAGCATGTTTGAGAGCACAGGCCAGTCCATTCTTCTCTCCCCTCTGGAGGTACTCCGTCACCAGCTGTATCAGATCTGTAAACTTGGGACCACTCACACCCGCCTCAGACTGAAACAATACCACACATCAAAAAATTAACACGTCATCAATCATTTAATGATGTTGGGGTTACAGTGCCTTCGACCTTTGAACTTGACCTTGATTTTGGCATGCAACACAGCTTTCACCCTGATGAATCCACTCACAAAATATGGGCTGTTTCATTTATTTCCTGATTTTTAGGCCACATATTTTTTTACCTCTAACCTCAATCTCAAATTTGGTATGCGACACATCGTCTCCACCTAGTGTATTCACTCACAAAAAATTGCAACGGTGGATAGAAACCGGTCATAGATATGGACCGGATATGAACGGTTCTCGTTTCAATGTTTAAGTTGAAACTATGGGCTAGTTGATTAACAAGAATATGGTCTATATACTGGACATGCTGGAAGTCCAAACAGTTAAAAAAGTCATAAATATGACAAAATTAATATTTCATCTCATAAACAAGACCAGCACATCTTCAAACCAGGATAAACATGTCTACTAAGTTTCAGAAGCTTCTGATGAGAGCAGTGGATGAAACAAGGTAAGTGTGACAGGCGGATGGATGAACAGACAGACAGACAGACAGGTCAAACACTCTATGTCTCTCAGCATACTTTGTATACATGTACTAGACATGCTGGAATAGATGCAAAAAATCAGCATGAAAATAAAAATTATGAAAAAATTTATATTTTATCTTATAAACAGGATACACACATCTTCAAACCATGTTAAAAATGTCCACGAAGTCTAAGCTTTTGGGGGAAACTGTGGGAGTAGTTGACTACACAAAGTGTGAAGAACAGATGGATGGACGAACAGACAGACAAATGGACAGGTCAATCATGTGAGTTTTTACACAAGAAGAAAGTCCACTTTTGACTACTAAAACTGAAAAGTGTGATTAAAATATGACTTTAGCATCCTTAGCTAATTTTTTCAATTACCGGTAAACCTTAACTGTAATTTATGAAATGACATTCATGTAAGTTATATACTTGTACAAAACTGTACAGAAATTTTTAAACTGGCATTTTTCAGAGATGGTCCCCAATGTGCAATCTCATGATATGTGTTTGTGTTATTGGAGGTTCCCATCAGATGACAAATGACGAATGTTTTCATCACATAATAACAACAAAGTAATTACGTCGTCCTCACCTCCCAGTACTTGTAACCTTGACTAATTGAGGTCACAGTCATTATCGCAACCATGACAGACAGAGACGTACCAGTATCCATGACAAATAAACCATGTAAACAAATCAGCAACGTGCAACCTAATTGTCCACTTGTCAAATGGCTACATTCAAATTTGGATTTTCTCACACAATTTAGCAACCCACATGACGATTAATGTTTCGACAAATGAGGTCAACCTTAATTAAGGATAATTCGCCATGAACGGGGACTACATGTAAACTACACAAGGTAAAAATTGAGTCTTGAGAAATATAATTCCAATGTTCTAAGAAGTTTGCATGAATCAAATTGTGATGTGAAAAAGTTGACATCTACATTTGTATCAAGGCTGAACATTGGGCCATTGTCACTTGATCGGTTGTTTAGCATGACCTTGCTTTTTTAAATACACAAGCTAGATGCTATAATTATTTATTATTAATTATTAAATTGCAAACAAATTGTATATGAATACGAAGGAAATGAGTAAGTTTTACTCATGAAAATGTAAATCCCTCATCTATTTTAGTTATTTGCTCTGAAAATATATAGATGAGGGTTGGTCATGCTAAACAATGGTTCATACTCCATGTAAGAATCATCAGACAATGCATACAATAGCCAAGTCTGGGGACAACAATATGTCTAGACTTGTGCCTTTTCAGCTGCACAAAGACTCAGACAATAGCTGCCTACATGAAGTATCTACCTAAACAACCAATAGAGTGACAATGGTCTTGTCCTGACCAAATATAACAACTTTCTAAACTCAGTGGCCTGGTGTCAATTGAAATTTTAATTAATTTAGTTGATAGACAATAGAATCTTATTATAGTGTGTTTATAAAATCACTCCCTGAATTTTTTATTTGTGCGAGTGATACGCGAGTGATAGTTCTCCGATATCACTCTCCATTGCACTGGAAGTTTTAAGGAGAGTGACCAGAAGCTCTCCTGGAGACAGAATTAGGAGAGTGATGGTGAGCGAGACTGATCAATCTCCTTAAAACTGTGAGAATGGAAAGATCCAAGATTTTTTTTATCTAGCATCTGTGTAGAGCAAAGAGAAGATCGATGAAAAACTTTATAAACGAGGAAAACGACCGACAACCAGATGAACTGATAGAAATGATTACCAGACCTGCAAGTGGCTCAGAGAAAATGTAGGAGCAAATCTGCCAAAATATACATGTAGGAGAAATATAGGATTTTTTTAAATAAAATATATGAAAATATAGGAAATAAAGGAAATTAAGACAGGTCACTACTACATTGTATGTTCCAAAGTTGGTGGTTTTCTGGTGTTTAATCAAATTATTTCCACTGAATGCAGTCATACTAGTGGTGATTGAGGAGACCCGTTCTGCTGCTAGATTCAACAAAGAGAGATTTAAATATCTTCATATCTGTCGAGCGAAGCGAGGCAAAAAATGTTTACTGAAATGTATTTCCTTGTGCCAATTTGACTCATTTCAGAGAATTGGTGAAATTTTCTATGAGAAAAAGTCAGAATATAGAAAATATAGGAGGTTTTGAGTAAAATACAGGAATGTCTTAAAAATACATTCTAGCCTCACTATAACGTGACTCAATATAGCGCTGTTTCTGATATAAGGTGGGTGGTATGGTGTCCCCCAAATTAATAAATGCATATTATTTCAGCCCTTTTATAAGCCTGAAAATCAATAAGGTGGTTTAAGTTTTGTCCCCCAATAACAGCATTATATAGAAATGTATGGGAAATGTAGAAAATATAGAAGGCACTTGCAGGCGTGGATTACAAACATGTACATGGTACAGCCAATACTATCACAACACTGGTAAATGTTCTAATGATTCAATCATCCTAATAAAATTCAATCACCTCCAATTTTGTGGACAGAATTCAATCGGCCGTTCTAAAACATTGATCCTCTAATATCATCAGATTTAAGGATTATCCGCATGACTTGACAACTTGATCAACTTCCTGTTCTAAGTAATTTGATCAAGTTTACGTCATAACATTCCAAATTATAGGATTTATACAGGGCTGTTTCTTGTTTTACGACTAATTTTAACAATTTCAAAGTTATTATTATTAATGTTAATTTAGGGCACAGCGCCACAAGCATATCAGAACTTGTGACATTATTATGGAACTATTAACCACGTCACAATGCAACAATGTTGCAAATTTGTTCAATTCTCTGCATTGCCACGATGTCCCGCAGACTGTGCAGGACGCTCGAACTATGGCGTCATCAACGTCATCTCTGACGTCAAAAGAGGCAGCGAAGATTTCTCTCCCACTGTAGAAAGCTGCCTTTGAATCCTCTGAGACAGACTACGAGTGCAGTGTTGGGGAAAAAACTTTATTACGTTTGATCATTCACATCGTTATCTTGAATATGACAGATTTGTCAACTTCTTGTTCTAATTAATTTGATCACCCTTCCGATTTAAGGTGCAAAATTTCACTTCCTGTGATTGAATTATTAGAGGATTTGACCATAAACATTTTAACTATAAACATTTAATATGGTCCACAATATGAATTATATAACTGATCATTGATCTCACACCTTCAAATTTTGTGTACACATGTAACTTCTCTGCATATGATACAAATGGCTACAAAAAAACCCCCAATAAATTACAGGGTAAATGGTTCAGCTTAAACATGTCATTGCTGTAAACCCTTTGTTACAGACAAACAAATTGACAGTGTTCCTATACACAAATGTACATGCCCTCAGGGCTACAATTCAGAAGCTACATGTATAATTACCAACAAAGGCAACAGTGAATATCATATACATGTAAGGAGGAGTAAAAAACCACAGTAATACAGTAATACACTATTATTGGTCTGCTAGATGTATAATTGCCAGTTATTGACTAAAATTAGGGGGAGTCTGTCATGATTCAGATTATTATACACGGAATACAACGCAGAGACTCACCGCTACTGTTAACTTCCCATCCGCTGTAGGAAGGATTCTATACTGGTGCACTCGGCCCTTGAAACTGAAACGAAATCAAATAAAATCATAAATATCACATCAACGGGGGTTCATAGACGACAAAATATTCAGGTTTTTTTTCACTGTATTGAGTTTTTATCCAATCAATATTCAGTTCTTCTTTAACTTTACCTCCTTGATGGGTAATATTATATTATTTTAACATTAGCATTTTGCCGGAATTGAGTTTTTCATAAGTTTACTGTGATTCAGGACATACATGTATATTCTAATATTTTAACATTATCATTTTGCCTGAATTGAGTTTTTCATAAGTTTACTGTGATTCAGGTCATACATGTACCGTACACTTACCTTCCCAGCCTTCGGTAGGGACAGGATACATTATGACCTTCCCAGCCTTCGGTAGGGACAGGATACATTATGACCTTCCCAGCCATCGGTAGGCTAGGGACAGTTCATATACCACACTTTTCTTAGTCATCAGTAGGGAAAGAATATACATTAATATTTTCCCAGCCATCGGTAGGAATTTTTTTTATTTTGTTCTTTATTATTTTTTTTCCTTCGTTTTGCTCTCTAAGTTGGGTGCATCCTCATTTGGGCACAACATTTAACGCTGTATCAAGGGGGTAACCTAAAACCCTGCAGGCCATACACCCCACCCTTTCTGGTCATTGGTAGGGACACGGCATACATTACATCCCTCCCAGCCTTCGGTAGGCACAGGACATACATTATGACATTCCCAGCCATAGATAGGGACAGGAAATAAATTACGTTGTTCCCAGCCATCTTCCCAGCCATCGGCAGGGGAAGGATTCCACTCTTAGGCCCCTGAAAAAAACACTTCAGTTGTCCTGGACCCCATTAAATGTAGTTGCCAGTGGCGCTTAATCCCACTGCAACCTGTAGGTCTGTGCAACTTGAGTCGTGCTGTCAAAACAAACACACTCAGTCATGCGAGACCCAGCTCAGTTGCCAGTGATGTTCAATCCCTCTGCAACCTGAGTTCTGATTCCAAACAAAGCTGGAGGGATTGAATCTGCTCCCAAATAAGTCAAAAGAAGATATAGTTTCTTAATAAAGTACTTTTCTTTTACCTCATATTTGTGTTGCTGCCTAAAATGTAATTAAAAATCATGAATTTCTCGTCATATGTGTCTTGGTTGGCAGAGAAAAATTTAAACATGGGCAAATTCCACAGGTACATGATTGTACATGTATAGGGATGGGTAAAAAAAATACACATATCCCATCGGAATTAAAAATCCCAGTGGGATCCGCAAGATCCCAAGCAATTTATTGTCTGTGGGGTATATACTTACAGCAGACATAGAACATGTGCCCCCGGGAAAGTTTCACTGTCCCTGATGAGAAAACTGCCATCCTCACCCGCGTTGAGCAGAAGCTCCTCCGCCTTCATGCGGGAGATGACACGATGGTGGAACATGGCCGTCATGGTGGAAAGCCTCGCAACATGGGGTTCCCAGGACTGCTATCTACAGCTTAAAAAAAACCCAGTAAAGTTACAAGATACTGTAAATGTACATACTGTAATGTTGTAGGGAGGGAGGTGGCTGGGTTACCAAAATTGTTGGAAAAAAAAGTTATAAATTGCCAGCTATAGCTGTAAATTGCAAAAATATCTGTTACATGCAATATATGGGGGTTCCCCGACATACAATCAAAAAAATTTTAGTTCCTGATGTGATGGGTTAACATCTCCAGGGTCTGAAACAGAAAACTTTTGATGACCTGCTATTTTTTTTCTTCAGAGAAAAATCGCAGGTCAAATTGAACATCACCTGCTATTTTTATAATTGGACAGCTATTGTTTTCAACCTGTGCAAATTCAGACGAAAATAGTTAATTTAACACCATACAGTTAGGATCATTCATTTGTTAAATTTCTTATGCATTTTATCTATCCAATTTCATAGGAAAATATACTATAATTTGAAGCATCTCTTGTTAATATGCATGTACAGATTGACAGCCCTTATTAGTTACTAGAGACTGTCTGAGAGTGAACATTATTGAACTTTAACAATGGTTGGAAAGTTGTCCTCAACCTGATAATGGGTCATGGTGCATAATCAGGAGGAAACTATAACGGAACAATAAGAATCATAAATCAATTTCAGATGACATGATAATGTATTTCTCAATCTCATAAATGCTTTTACAATGTCGAATTAACAATCCACAATTGTATCATTCACTGACTAGTAGCTGTTTCATTTTTTAAGTTAACAACAAATTACTGTCCATTTGATTGTAAACTGATGTTGAATAATTTTATTTAATGCCTGACCTATCACTGTAGATGCGATCAGCGACTGACCTTTTTCTCTTAGGATAGCATCTCTTTCTAATGTCTGGGCTCTTTTATGGGATTCACTGTTCACGTGTGTAACAACTATCTCCGTACTGCTTACATACGCTACAACAGACGCTAATGACGACGACTTGCCCATTGCGTTTCTCAGTTTGTAAAACTTCGAGTCAATCAAAGTTCCAGGACATTAAAGTCGATAGTTTGATGCTTTTTTGTGTCATTTTTGCTGGTAAGTCGTTCCTGTCAAGGCGTTGCTTCGCCTCGCTGTCGAGAAACGGAACCGGAAATGCAAAGCCATAACTCGGCGGTTGTCTCCCCTGGCTTGAAAGACATCGACCTGTACAAGTCCGTCCACGTGGTTTTTCTACTTTATTTGTTTGCTAAGTTAATACCGCCGTTTTCCGGCAATAAATTTTGTGAACTTGCGAACAACCAATGGGAATAAATACTTTATTGTTCAAGGTATGGTCCAATCGCTAGAAAATTATGGCCTGCTATTTATTTTTAATTTTTTTATTTTTAGCAGGTCAATTTTTACATCGCCTGCTATGTCAAAATTTTGGCCTGCTTTTAGCCAATAGCAGGCCGCCATTTCGGACCCTGCATCTCCAATATTACAGAACACTACTATACATGTGAACACGGACTATTCACAAGTACATGTACCACGTGTGCTAATACCGTACTTCAAATGAAGGCTTGAACCGATCCAGGTGGGTTGGAAAGTGGGGGGGGGGGGGGGGCTAATTAGCTCGCTGTGCCTTTTGCATGGGTGTTTCTTCGCTAAGGTGCTACCATTTAATGGTAAATGGAAGCCCTATTTCCATCAGATTTTTGTGTTATAAATTTTGAGTAGAGAACAATAAATATGGTTCCACAACTTGCTTTGACAACTGTTCAGATACATTCTATAATACGGAAGACAGTTGTGAAAGTTAATTACTAAAAAAGATTAAAATCTAATCATAATGGGCTGTTTTCTTGCATTTTGACTGTGACATGCTTTTACCATACTACCTTTTGATTGTGTTATTTGCCATCAAACAATCAGTTGAATAAATGTTTAGTGGTGATCACACAAAATTGATACCAAAACTATGTTTTTATGTACAATTTAATGTTCATATCAACTCATTTATCGAAAAAATATGATTTCTTTAATATTTCTGGTCGGACTAACATTGTCTGTCCTCTCTGGCCATGGCATCTTTATGCTGGAAAACTGAACATGTTGAACCAGATGGACAAATTACTACCAATTTCATCAAAATGTTGATGATTCTTGTACTTGTAACTGAAGTGAGTCAAATTTGATCTACCTTAGTTGGGTTGAAGAAAAAATACATTTTAATAATCAAGTTAATATTGTCTGTCCTACATGTATGTTCGTCCGACCACAAAGTGGTCTAATTCTCCAAATATTGCATGGCTCAATAATGACAAGTGTTCAATGCCATCTGACTTTGTCCATTGACATCACTTATGGGTAATACTTTGTTAATGTTAACCTGAGAACTCACAGACTTAAAAATAAATGTGTCTGTCCTTGTGTTGGACGAACCAAATTTGTGTTACAGGCGACACCTGATGCTCAGATAAAACAGTGTTCAAGCTGTTGAAAGACAAATTGACTTATCATCTGGCATTCATGAACATGAATTTTGTCATTTGCAAATCATTTAAAAACATTACCAATCTTTTTGTCAATAAGAATACAGAATATCACCAATTTATGTTGGTTGGACTAACATAAGACAGACAGGTTGGACTAACATAAGACAGACATGTTGGACTAACATAAGACAACTTTTGTTGAACCAGGGGAATAGATGGATTTCCTTTATCATTCTCAGTGGCAAATCTCAGTTAACAACTTTATATGAATTATTATCTAGCTGAAAATATTCTGAGGCATTCATATAGGATGCAATTCCCATTATAACGCTGTCCGTCTTCTGTTTGTCCAACACTGTCTGTCCTCTGTTTGTCCGACACTGTCTGTCTCTCGTTTGTCCAACACTATTTGGCAGTTTAAACGTTTGTGAGTAACAATTACAGACTTGAACACAGTTTTCGTAAGTATTTACTTATTTTTCCACATCTAGCTAACTTTTAGAATCAATTCATGCTGGAATGGAGGGAATTAGACATTATATGGCCACTTTCCTGTCTCCGTTTGTCCGACACATTATTTTATGTTGGACATAATTATGATCTAAAGGAGCATTCATAGTTAAATGATATATTTATTTCTAAGACTTGGGATACTTTTGGGCTAGGAAAGCAATGACCAATAAATATGCTTAGGAATCATGGAGAAAATGCATAAAACTTCATTTTTGTCTGTCCTCGTTCGTCCAACACCAAGTTCAACATGTATGATAAAACTAGAGTATTTCTTTTGAATCAGGTGAGGCATTATCTTTAAACAAATTTATTGATGAACCTCAACAATCAGTTAATCTATAGAAAAGAAATATTTTGTGAAAAAAGTAGGTTGATATTTTGTCATGGATGTCACACAAACGGTAACACCTAATCAAAGAAACACCCATATGCATTACATGTACCTGGAAGCCTGCAATTCATCGAGGGATGGCAGACCTACACCAAAATTGCGGTCAGAACTATTGATAAAAAAAATATATATAAAGAAAGAATTAATCTATTAAATACACATAGTCACAAAGCAATTTGCAAAATTCTACAAAAAATTTAAACAAAATTGAGAAAACATTTGTGCAAAAGAAAAAATATTTCAGATTGAAATTTAACCCTTCAGTGTTCACTGAAAACCGTCCTAGTGTAACCATACAAAATTGTTGCATTTCAACACCATGTACAAATATTCCTTTCATGTAAATGCTCTGGCTCAGTGCCCTGGGAGTGGGGACATGCTCCCGAGGGTAGTGAATGGATCCAGTAAGTGTAGCAGGATCTAAGCTCTCGGAATAAATAAATACATGTAAAAGGGTATGGGGTTGGGCAAGGACGGTTTAGTTTCAGAGAAGAGGATGGGGCTCAGTGTCCCGAGGGTGGGGACATGTTCCCGAGAGTAGTGGATGGGTTGAAAAAGTGTAGCATGATGTAACCTTCCAGATGAGGATATGGGGTCGGGTGAGGTTAGGTTTAGGAGATAGAGGGCGGGGCTTAGTGCCCCGGGGCGGGGACATGTTCCTGAGAGTATTGAATGAGTTGAATACATGTAAGTGTAGCTTAATGTAAGCACCTGAAATATGAAAAATAACTATTTCATCTCACAGGCACATACTCTAGTAGTATGAAAAATGTGTACCAAGTTTCATACTCATCCAATGAAACCTGAAAAACTGAGGTAACTTTTCAGTAAGCTTACATTTTTGTCAAACAAAAAACTGATAAGTCCAAAACCTCATAATTTGGACACAAATTAAAATTTCATCTCATAAATAGCACATGTACTTCGTAAGGTGAGATAAAAGTGATGTGTACTAGTGTGTGTCTGGTCGAGTTGGAAAATTATTCAATAAATTCATTGGTATAATGAGGTTCAAACACAATAACACAGTCAGATGATTTTTACAGGAATTTTTAATGGAACAAGGGTATCAGCACGCCGTCGTGGTGTCACCATTTGTCATGTTTTGAGGTGATAATTCTCTGACCCCAGCCAAAGACAATCTATAGTATACTATCTGTCATCGCATGACCAGTGGCAGAGGAAGCTCGGACTACAGAATGGTGACTGTGAAATAGCGAGATTGTGATATCCCAGGTGGATATCCTTAGCAAGATATATGTGCATGCAAACCATCATCATTTTCTCTCAACGACTAAATAGCACAAAATTTATGCAGTATTCAACCATTTTTATAGAAAAATATGCACTGCCAAAAATGTTTTCCCTGCAGGTTTAATTATTCAGTTTATTTGCTTAAAGAAGTAGTAGCGTCATTTAAAAAATATTCAGCAAATAACATATTCGATAAAAGTTATTTAGTAGTTGAGAACAACTGTGGTGAACGTTTTTCTGTGACCTCATTTTTTAATATCACGGGCATTGAAATCATACTTCTGACATTCTCTAAAAAACGTAACAGCACCTGCACTTGGCTCCAGTGCCTGAGATGACGTCACAAAACGCGCACTGGCATTCCGAACGTGATGTTTTGCAACGTCATAATCGATCTTAGAACTGTTATCGCACTGTGACGGCTGACGTCATGGATACCTGGTCACGTTATCCGACGTCATCTCAGTCATTTCCCATTTTCATGTTGTTCTCTAGACCGAATTGAAGAATCTGTCAATATTGATTTCTATATGAAATACAAGACTTCAATACTTGAAAATCTTTTGGCAAATGTTGCAAGTGACCATGCTGTTCAGTTTACCCGAACAATTAAAATCACGCTACTACCTCTTTAATATAATTGTAACAAGTACATGTAACAGCAAACAAAAAATGTCCAAAGTATACCGTTATCCATGTTATCACAAATGATTCATGTACGGAGTCGTGACTCCTGGATGAAAATTAAACATTATATTATTATGTCATCAGTTAAATCGCTAGAAGGCAAGACACACATGTCATGATGCTGGAAAAAAAAACAACAAACAAATAGCCACCATGAGATTAGCATCATTGCCGAAAATACATACACATATCATGACATAAAACATAAAACTATATTGTGATAGCCCGACTGAGCAAGCGAGGGTTTATTCTCCAAAATTTGCTGTCATTTTTACAAGCAGACGTCACATGATACGGATGTCTGTTGTTTAATTTTCGCCTTTTGTGTCTGCTGCGCCGAGCAAAAATCTTCAACGACAACCCACGCCGCCGCAAGGTGGTTCAATGTCAAGGCAAAAATAAGGACTGTCTCGTCAAACAAAGCGCACTTTGCCGTATTGTTCGATGAATAAAGTGTGCTCTTTTTTATGTTTCGACAAAATAGGCGAAAGAAATCTTACCTTTCATCGGGTTTTCATACGATAAGAAACTAGGAAGTAATTTCTGTCATCGTGACCTCTTCGAATTACCACAAATAAAGCCAGCGAAGGATTTAGCGCCGCGCAGACGTTCCCCAACATGACGACATAGTCCATCCTCCTCGCAGAGTAGATTGACGACAAGTGCGGATCAGTGCTTGTGTCCTTAAATTCTTTACCGCCCCCAACTTGGAGTGACTTTCACACACACGCGCTAACATTTGTCTTTCGATTACGGGAACATCCTACCGTAGGACCACAAACATTTGAATGTAGAATGCATTCGTGGTGAGATCGAAAGGTACATAAGTAGTAGAGAAAGGCAATCTTCCAACCTATTGACCTTTGAGCTAATTTCACTTTTGTATATTGTTCAATTAATGCGTGACCGGAAGTGACCTTTGATCTGCCCATGGATGGGCATCCCTACTCCCCTGTCCACCCTACTCTAGGACGAAAGCCTCAGGGTTCCAGGATCTCGTTGGGTGTCCCCATGTATCTGTCCTCTCAATCTCTGTACAACGTTACACCTCCATAAAACAAACACCTGAAACTCCATTTCGCAAGGTCAAAGGTCACGGAAATGATCCGGTCGCGAGACCGGAAGTAAACTTCACGAAGACCGAAGGTTAATAGATAAATGAAGATGACCTTTCTTTATGTCAGAACAAGTCAAAGACTGGGAAATGAACAAGTCTGAACATGTCGGGATGTGTGTATCAGGCACACTCATGTGAAATTCCTTATTGTGTACAGTCAGCAGACTACATTAAACTTGACAGGCTTCTCGATGCTCATCCATTAACATCAGGTGAGTTACTTTTGCAGCTGATCTGTCATCACAGCTCTCGAGCTAGCGTATCTAATTCCGCTTAAGCCAGTTTTAGGGACCGTGTGGATAATTCTCCACATGAACATCTGCAATTTGAAAGCGCGACTGATGCTACGGCTACGTCCGAGAATCTACCGTATCCTCGAGTCTGAATGTGAGGTTCCGGAGGAAGCGTTCCTGTAGTCATATGGTTGCTTGTTAGTCGCCAGACGTCGTCAATTTTTCCCACATCTCACATATCGCTCCAATTTAATACCTGTATATAGTAGGATTCTGCTGTTGGACTGTTAGACCCCGAGGCCCGCCCTCTGTACATGTCATTCGACAGATATATGTAGGTTTATTGTTTTGGTGGGAAATTTAGTGGGCTGAAACTTTCCCTGAGCAATAATGGAAAACATCCTCTGCTAACTAATCACGTGATTATCGCACCAAGGCTCCCTCCATTTAATGTCTTCAGCACCAATAGAACGTAACGGCAAAGACAACATTCCTGGGGCAGGTAAAAACTAAAAAAAAATCTTCATATATTTATTGGCTTTAAGAAAATATTACACATTACAACACATATAAGGGAAGTGGGAAGAGGTGCCGACATACTGGCATACGAGTCCATATTACGCTATTTCGGCAGAATAAATTTCACTGAAAGTATTCAATCTTGTAATTGGGACACCAGAAAGTTTATCGAGGTAAACCTCAGAAAAATTAAATTAAACATTATCATAAACTACAGTTTGTTATAAAACATAAAATATATTATTATTTCGTTGCTCTATGCCAGGGAACTGTTCAAATCTGCGAGAAAGTGCAAATTGATCTTCTGGAAAAGTTGTTGGACATAGATTTATCACATTTCTGTAGAATTACCCTCATATGGTCGCTTTTTAGTCGACAGACGTAGTCAATTTTTCCCACCTCCTGCATATCGCTCCAATTTATTACCTGTATATAGTAGGTTTTTGCTGGTGGACTGTTAGTCTCTGAGGCCCGCCCTCTGTACATGTCATTCGACAAATATATGTAGGTTTATTGTTTTGATGGGAAATTCAAGCCGTACGACATCAGGAATTACAAGTTAGTTTTTATGGATATTCTTGTATTTATCAGGTTTACCCCATGTTGAGGCGTTTATTCTATCAGACATGTCAGAATTCCTCGATGCTGATCCATTCACATCAGATGAGTTACTTTTTGAGATGATCTTTCATCACCGCTCCCGAGCTAGCGTATCTAATTTCGCTTAAACAGGTGCTAGGGGCCGTGTGGATACTCCATAGTCTCCACATGACCATCTACAATAAAAACGCGACTGAAATACTACGCCTACGTCCGAGAATCCACAGTATTCTCGGGTATGTATGTGAGGTGCTGAGGGAAGCTTTCCTGTGGAGTCATCTGGTTGCCTTTTAGTCGCCAGACGTCGTGAAGTTTTTTCACCTATTGGATATCGCTTCAATCTATGGTAAGACGGAGTGCCCAATAGCGCGAGCCTTGCCCGCTAGCTCGGTAGCTATGAAGTCGAATGATCTACCGAAAACTAGAGGGGTGAGAACCATGGGGGTTTCACGAACGAGACAGCTGGATCCAGGCATACACCATAGGCAATTGTGAGTAGAGACGTATGGATGCTCATGAGCAACCGGAAGTGGTACACCCACAAGATGAGAGATGAGAGGTTTTACCCCACAAGACTTCTGGACTCATGTGCCATTGTATATGGTGGGTAGAGGATTGAGGGTGCGCATGTGCAACTGGAGGCATGCGAACCCGGAGATGTGACACTTTACCGAGAATGAGGGGGGTGAGAGACATGGGGGTTACGAGACTTCTGGACCCAGGGGTGCGCCATAGATATAGTGGGTAGGGAATTATGGTGTGGGTAGGGGAATGGGATTACAGTGTGCATGGTATATCAGGATGAAATTGCATGTTCTAAAACCTCGCCGTAGAGGACGTGTTGGCACCTTCTGCCTGTCCATATGCAAGGCTACAAACTTCAAGTTGAAGTTTTTGAAGTAGAAGGGGTTGTCCAATACGACGTATCGGGTATTGGATTGTTTTTTCTTCTTCTCCAATGCTTTTATTGTGCCCCAACTGCACGACTGGACATACAAGGTGTCCTCTTGGATGATGATCTTATAGGGCGCTAATTAACCGGTGGTCAACAAGGCAAAGGTGGGTGTCGCACGTGTTAGCCGAATTTTGACGGACACTCCGTTCAAAAGGTAGCAGTGTTGCACAACGAATATCATATGGATTAAGAATACTGATCAGCGATACGGATTTGATATTTTTGTAACATCATGATCTTGCAGGAAACTAGCCTATGTTTATGTATACTGTGATTGTCTTTTTGAATATGATGCTAATGCTGTTATATGGAATATGGAATAGGTCTTTGGATTATGGACGCGGATATTCTCTAATGGACGACGGCTGAATTATGAATGACGGACCAGACGCTTGTAATTGCATGAACAGATCCGTATGCAACCGTCACATTAGATCCACTGATTGATTGTTAACTGTGGAACCTAGCCGTTTTATCCATCCGGCATTGTCGACCGTCTTCCGATGCCCTGGGTTATCCTGGTAGACAAAGGGCGCCTCTACAGGCGTTTTCGCTTCTCGGTCATAGGACAACAACGTCTCAATGTTGACATGACAGGGGTACTTTTTGGTTGTATACATCCACCAGCAGAAACAGGGGATGGAGTCAGAGATTCACTTGACCCAGTGGGGCATCATCCTCGAGATTTAACACATCCGGCTTTAACGTGCAAGTAGTTGTGGGGTAAATACGCGAACGCCACGAATATGATAGGATCCGTCTTGGTGATACTGGCGAGAAGTTCTCGCCATTGCCCCTCATCAGCGCTGGTCTGGGTCGTCGGTACGGTCCACGAATCAGATTCACTGTTGGTAGAGTGGCACGAAGGACATGTTATGCAAAGATCGATGTCTTTCCTCTCCGATGTTCACTTGGGGGAGGTCGACTGGCGCTGGGTCGTGGGGGTCTTTTAAACATTCGCACCATCTTTCGTATTGCTTTGGCGACCAAGACACCTCCCGCTTCTTCAGCGGGGACTCTGGTGAATGCATATTGACCCGTGTTACGAGCGAGAGGAAAGATTTGACAATGCTCCCGAGCACATTCCCAAGTCTGTGGCCCCATTGATTGCACGTGCCGCTAAACATGGGCATGCCACCTCTAGCTTGTTTGGTGTAATAGTCCATATAGCTGGGTGTATCGCACTGGTAAAGAAGACTAACACTTTACCTCATTCGAATGCGATATCTCCGACGATATGTGTGTCGATCACGTCTGAATGGATGTACAGGCCGTATAACCCGCATCCAGGTCCATCATGGTTTTGGTCTGCTCGAAGGCATGGCCGATGTAGTTCTAGAGCGACAATCGCAACAGCTGCTGCAACGTCGGTATCATGCTAAAGTCACACTACCCCCCAGGATCAACTGGAACTTTGATTGTGTTCATTGTATGTCATGTCCACCTCATTGATGAATGTGAAGGGATTCGTCTTATTGACCTGGTTACGGGATTTTCTCTGATTCTGCATCAGATCGTGCGGGGTCGACATGAACGCAACGGATGTGTGGTACTGGCCTTCAGGATGTGAGCGGGTTTAGGTAATGGTCTCGTACAGGACTCGTACTACGTATACTGGTATCAATGCTCCACAATCGTTTTTGTCACTATGTAGGAACTTACTGATTCCAATTGAATTTGGTGTTCAGAGCGCCCATCTCATAAATATTTAATAGTCTTATGACATCACGGCCGCATTTTAACTACTTTACTTGCAGTCGGGGAGGGGGGATGGTCTCTGCTTTAACACAAGATTTACGCCAAGGACCAGTCCATAATTCTACCCAGCATTATGGTGCCAACCTGGCGGAAGGGCGACAACATCAGAAGATTCCCCGACAGTTTGGCGTATGATTCGGCGGAGCCAACCAGAAAGCACCTACCATTATGTTCCCTTCAAAGCAGTATGAAGAGCTCTCGGGATTGGTTGAAACTCGCGTTACTGCAAGCCGGTTAGATCCTGCAAGCGACATATCCAAATGGGGGAGCAGATAGGATTTAATTTTAATTAGATTGATTGTCCCATGAACGTGATGTGCTGCTGTAGCGCAATATTGTACAGCAGTACTGCCATTGTAAAATCTGGCTCATTTCCTCGAGTTCAACGTTCTCGCAGTACCGGTAGGTGGGATTGCACACGTGGCTCGACCAAGGCCATTTTTCCGTAGCAGCCAATGGCCTTTCTGCACAACGTTGTTCTTTTTTGCTTGGAAGACATTCTTCTCACCCATGAGTCGTAGATGTGTCTTATACTACTGCAACTTGGTCAGTACGCTGACAGCTTTTTCCATCACCTTTATAAGTTGGGTTTAAGTTTTATCTGTATATGATGAGATTCTGCTGGTGGACGTTTTGTCCCGGAGGCTCGCTCTCTGTACAAATCAATATGATTGTAGTTTGTGACTGCGGCTATCATGGTGAAGAATTATGCGCTTAGTCGGCGTCGGACGTTTCTCCGATCTAACAGTCACATACTTTATCGCTTTACATCAGATGTCTTAATAGGGCTATTCATCATTTCTCTCGGATTTACCGCTCAAGTCGGTCCTAGGGGCCGTGTGGGCATATCATTAGATGTGTCCACATGAACATCTACAATAACAGCGTGACTGACATACAAATCATCAGAGGCATCATTTTCGGGTCTTGTGGTGTTTTTAGATATGCAGTCAGAATATTGGACTGTTGGGTCATGTGACTTCTTGTCAGTACGCCGGCATCTGTTCCCACCACCTTTATATGTGGCGTTTAATTCAGAGCCGGAGATCATTGAAACGTTGGCATTAAGATGTTCTGCCCGATCTCACACAGACAGCGTACAGGATCTGGATCCGCACCTTTTTGCCTTTCGTGCCTATCCCTGTTGTGCGTTCTGAATTCCATACGACACCCAGCTATCGGCACAGTAAAATATAAATCAACCAGGATGGTGTGTTCTATATTTTTATTATCCCATCCATCATATCGCACACTCAAACCGTAGAAGCCGAGGGGGGGGGGGGGGGGGGGGGGGGGAAGGTACATAACGCCTTTTCTCTTAGCCTTTCTGTACGTATGCGTTGTGGGTGTATCCGGGAAAGATTTGCGCTTGTTTCAGGCCGATGAACGTGTATCCGTGCTGGAGGGGTGTCATCGCATTTTCAAAGGCTTCCATTGCAACTCGATGCGCCCAGCTAGGGTACATTGATCTCTCCAGATGCAACAGATGAGTACTGTCTCTCGGATTTTAAACACGACCAGGTAGAGTGGGCTTTCAAACTGATGATCCCATGTTCTTTGTTTTTGCTAATAAATTCTGCACGTTGTAAATGAAGCTGATCAACCGATGATGACTGCCTTGTTATAACGCTGGGTCACCGGAGCATCAGTTTTCGCCATGAGATCATAAACCTCAACCGAGGTGTCCGGTTCGAATTCGGCCCGGGTGGGCAGCCCTTCCACGAATGTGGCGTTGGGCATCGTCGCGTACGCCATTCATTCTCCGTCGATGGGTGTATTCAAATAAGTCTAGTCAATGCCCATTCATACATTTTCTGCGATTTCTGCACTATACCACTGGATGAAGAATCCTTGTCCTGGCTTTTCACTGAAGGAACTCGTCCTTGTTTCGAACTTCATAAAGCCGACTTTGAACTCTGATTCAACCTGCCCGGCTACTTGTTGGGAAGGTACTGTCAGCATGATTGCGGGTAGATAAGACTCGCCTTGGTCGGGGTCATGTGAATGCGGATCCATTTGGGATGAAACAAGATTTTTGCCCTCAATGACTCTGCGAAAGCCCTCACAATCTCCAATCACACGGTTATTCCTTCGATTTAAAAAATAGGGGCTTTGCGGTAGTCCTTTGGGTCTCCAGAAGATGTTTTTCCATAAATGTTGTTGTTGTTGTTGTTGTTGTTGTACAGCTTCAATAGCCGAGTCCTCTTCCCAAGCAGCTTTCGTCTCCGCTTTACTCACGTCGGAGATAACGTTGATGTTTTCTATCTATCTGTACAGACCCAAATTTAGCCATCAAGGACGTAATCCAAGGGACCCGACTCTCAAGCCGACTTGATTGCACGAATTCAAATAATCTTGCATCTAAAGCGCTATTCGATGATCACCAGAGACGCCATTTGATGTCGAAGTGATAGTCCGCGCGTCATGCGACCTATCGGTTCCCAGCAACTATCAGCTTCGCAGAGTTATGGATATAAGTCAATTGAATTGTTTTCTGTAGAGACA
This sequence comes from Hanleya hanleyi, assembly GCA_036873755.1. Taxonomy (NCBI): domain Eukaryota; kingdom Metazoa; phylum Mollusca; class Polyplacophora; order Lepidopleurida; family Hanleyidae; genus Hanleya; species Hanleya hanleyi. The sequence continues at coordinate 21,897 of JAVTVY010002129.1, forward strand.
CAGAAGCCAGGTGAGCGGTACAGGTTATTTCGAAACTTATTCCTGATTTCTCACTTCAGAAACTCAGAATTTACCAAAATGAAGAGGCATTTCTGTTCCACTGAATACAGAGTTTGTGATCCATACCCAACGACCCTGCTACGGACCGCGCTCACCGCTGCCTCTGAGGTATCGGAGTCAAAAACCAAAGAAGTGGCACGCCGATATTTTACCCCAATACATCCCAAGAATCGAGAGTGATTCCTGTCCTTTCATGTTTCTTTATCCCAACCTCGCTTTTATTGTATATATGTGGAATGTGAACAATATAAAAGCTTTATGTATGTGAAAAGAAGTCTAGTCAATGTCCCTTCATACAGCGCGATTTCTGCACTGTACCACTCGATGAAGAATCCTTGTCCTTGATTTTCACTGAAGAAACTGGCTTCAAACTTTTTGAATTGGAGCGATATGCAAGAGGTGGGGAAAAATGACGACGTCTGGGGACTAAAAAGCAACCATATGACTCTACAGGAAAGCTTCCCTTGAAACCTCACATTCAGACCGGAAAATACGGTGGAATCTGGGACGTAGCTTTAGTATCTCAGCCGCGCTTTTATTGCAACTGTTCATGTGGAGATTATGAAGTATCCACACGACCCCTAGCACCGGCTTTACTGGACTTAGATACGCTAGCTCGGGAGCTGTGATCACAGATCAGCTAAAAAAAAAATAGCTCATCTGATCTTAATGGATGAGCACCAAAGACGTCTGATGGAGTAAACGCCTCAACATGAGGCAAACCTGATAAATGCAAGAATACCCAGAAAAAACCCAACCTGTAATGAACTCTAATTTAGCCTGCTCGACCACTTGTTGAGAAGGGACTGTAAGCTTGATTGTGGATAGTGTAACGATCACGCACTCTGGCTATCATGTAATGTAATTGAAATACATTATAGTGACGTTCGGAACATACAAGCGTCAGATCCGTCACTCAATATTCAACCTTTGTCCATAAAAGAATTACCCGGATCAATAATCCAACATGTACCGGCCCGGATAGCGATTAATCATACACTTCTGGGACACTCCAGTACTTCTTGGTACATTTTGGTACTTCTCCAAAATAGGAGAATATCTACGATAGTTCGCTATAGCGTCAAAGATTCTGACATCAGAGAAATCTGAACTCATGGGATAGGATAGACTGAACATAATTAACTATGTGTTTAAGTTCCAACATAATGAAGGTGTGGTTCTATTCGCCACAGAAAACACGAGATATATTGCATATAGCGACCTGATGAACGTGACGTAAACACTCGCATATGCTGATCATATAAACTCTGTGTGTATATATAGTATATAAGCTGATACATGAAACCTGATGGATGGTTACATATATTTGTGGGTGGTTTCGAGTCACTTATCATTTCTGTATAAGCTTCAATATAACAATGCCTCAGGGTAATAACCCGTAACAGCTTACAGGCTCATAACGGGTATCACGAATTCATCGGTGTAACAGTCTGTAACTACTTACGCATGTTAGGAGTTTGTTAAGGGTAGATCTTCCAATTAGATACACTTATACCGCATGTTCCACATCAGGTAACTTCTTACTGGTATTACGGGTTTGTTACTGGTATATATGTATACTTGTACCACATATACACCATCACGGTAATACCATGTCACTTCTTATGGTCGTTACGGATTTCTTACGGGGTTTTATGGTTCACCTCTAAACTGTATGGGACACCTGTGTTGTGAGGAAAGGCTTCTTTACTTGTCACTCAGTGCCACATCATTGGTGGGGAAAACCCCATTTTACACCTTACTGGTAGTAACCTGTTGGGAACGTTCTAAATAATCAAAACACTATACAGACACTCATAAGACTTCGATATACGGATTATTATCGTATGTAGAAATTTCAGTCTTTCTGTGTGCTCGTGGAAAGATCGACCATACACAACCACATCATCGAGGTAAATAAGGCGCGCTGGAAGAATGCTGGTGAATTTGAGAGCGCAAAAGGCATGACCGTATACTCGAACAGACCAAATTTCGTGAAAACCGCCGTCTTTGGAATGTCTCCTTTCTGTATTGCCACTTGATTATATGCAGAGTAAAATCTGGAACCCTCTCGAGCCTTGGTATGTGCTTTAGAATAGGTTAATCGGAATACTATACTGTGAAGTCATATGACTCTGTCAGTATGTCGGCACCTCTTCCCACTTCCCTTATATGTGTTGTAATTCTAACACATCGAAATTATAAGCGTCTGGTCCATCATTCATTATTCAGCCGTCGACCATTAAAGAATCTCCGCATCCATATTCCAAAGACATTTCATATAACAGCATTAGCACCAAATCAAAAAAACAAAACAATAATAATATACATAAACATAAGCTAGTTTCATGCAAGGAAGAAGCGCCTAACAGTTTTCTCGTATGCCGAAAAGGCATCATGATGTTCCAAAAATATCAAATCCGTATGATGAGTATTCTAGAGAATTTAGAGAATGATATATCTCAGTCACGCTTTGGTTATGACTCTTCATATGAACACCATAATAATATTGATGTATAATGGGTTCATACGGCCCCTAGTCCCGGGTGAATCGGAATTAGACAAGTTACGAAACGTAACACCATGGATATTGCATTTTGCTATCAGCATGCCATATGTATGGCCAAATTTGAGTACATTTGATTATTCGAGTTACTGAATGCACTAGACAAAAATCGACGCAGGGTCTCACTGACCTACAGTATTTCTTCACTAGCATTATCAGAGAAGCCCACGGAGAAGTTGAAGGTCTCACACCTCATTGTTTCACTTTCTTCTAACGCTTTCCGATGCAAATGCTAGAGGCAGTCGTATGGGTGGTTGTTTAATTGGTTTAACATCTGCAATGTTAACTGTTTGTTTTGAGGAAAGGTTCTTTATTTGTCACTCAGTGCCACATCATCAGTGGGAGAAATCATGTTGTACCTTATTGAAGGTTTTCTGCTTGAGAAAGCTCAGAGCGGTCGGTCACCAGAGGTCATCGAGGTAAGTGACTCGAAACCTCACAACATAAGGTCCTCCATAAGGTCTCTGGGGTTTAACACTCTGTCCCTTCTTTCGCATCTCAAGAAGATACCAGCTGTAAATCTCCGGACTGATATCGTTGTAACATCCCTTTAGAATAGAAAAAATTCTTCTGTCGCTTCACTGCAATCGTCAAATGCTTGCAAGGTAATGTACATGCTGCATCTTATTTCGTACCTTGTCGACATACGAGAAGACTCACTTCACAGCGTCAGTAAGTTGGGGATAAACCGGGTACTTTCATGTGGCGCCACTCTGTATGCAGCAGCGAGGCATTCCAAAAGAAGGCTCCATTCTCGTTGTTTGTAAGCAGGAATCATCCTGACCAAAGTTCTGTTGAAATGGTCAACTTTTCCATCACAATACGGATGTCGGGTAGTCGTCTGAGTTTTCAGTATCTCAAGTAAACGGCGAAGCTCGAGAAACAAAATTTTCGATAATTAGACGTTTGGTCACTATGTAAATCTACTGGATCTACCATCTTCTTCGCACACGTAACTGCAGTTTGATTTGGTGTGGGGAATATCTCGACCCATTTCATGTAATCAGTCATCAGAAGTATAAACCTGCTCCAACGTAGCGTCTCCGGGAAAGGTCCGAGGAATTCTGTGGGAAAACTATCAAAATATGCTTCATCACACCTTCAAGAGTAGCTCTAGAGATAAATGGGTAGGCGTCTCATTCGCCGCCCACGAATCACATCGACTCATGCAGTTCCCATGTCCCTATATTTGAGTCATCTAGTTGCTTCTGGCGTAAAATTGACTAAATTGGGTAAATCTACTTCATACACGTTAGAAACGTCATGTTCAGGAAATTACAAGCGTCTAGTCCGTCATTCATAATCCAGCCGTCGTCCATTAGAGAATGTCCGCGTCCATAATCCAAAGACCTATTCCATATTCCATATAACAGTATTAGCACCAAATTCAAAAAGACAATCATAGTATACATAAACATAGGCTTGTTTCCTGCAAGAGAGAAGCGGTCAACAGTTTTCAATGATGCCGGCAAGACATCATGATGTTCCAAAAATATCAAATCCGTATCGCTGATCAGTATTCTTAATCCATAATATTCGTAGTAAAATCGTCATCTAAAGAATGATGTATCTCAGTCACGCTTTGATTGTGACTGTTCATATGAGTACCATGAGGATCTTGAAGTACATGGGTTCATACGGCCCCTAGCCCCGGGTTAAGCGGAATTAGACACAAGTTACGAAACGTAGCGTCATAGATCTTGCACGCTACGTTCGTATTTTGCTATCAGCATGCGATATGTATCGCCAAATTTGAGAAACTTTGAGTGGAGGCGCTTTGTGGAATAGCCCTGTTTTATAAGTTTCTGCAACAATGTTTTGTGACGTTGATTAAAATCGTCACATTTAACACAGATACCTAAACTGATTATACTCCGTAATAACATCACCATCTTCATAACGTTTTCATACACACGCTTGCACGTCTTCACAAAGACTGAAAGGCCACACACGAACATCAGTGGCATCTCTCCTCACTCCGTCATCAGATTCTACCTTAGGCTTCTCCATTAATAAAGATTGCATCTCTACGGCTCTCTTCTGACATCGCGTACATGGACCACAATTCAGAAATCTGTCCTGCTCCTGAACTAGTCACTCACACTTTCTAGGGTTCTGGCACCGGGACATCGCGTCGATATTCCCATGATGTTTACCAGGCTAGTACACAATTTCAAAATCGAATGACGAAGGATCTCTATTCAATGAGCAATCCGATTCTTGGGTCCTTCAATCTGAACAACTATCGCAATGTTTGATGGGTTGTTCTCATCAAAAATCTCTCATCCAACAGATAGTTCTTACAATACTCGGTAAAGTATTTAACTGCATGCAACTCTCTGTTCTTTTCATCTTTATATAGCGAACGACTCGAAATGACACGTTCTTCTCCGTCTGGTACCTGAGATGGAACTGCCCTATGCTGACATCACAGCCACCAATATGAACTTAATATCATTTCGTGAATTTGCTATAATATCCGAACTCATCAAGGCTTGTGGTATGTGTTACCTCTGAGAATCAAATTGCCAGAGATATATAACGATCTGCGTCTTCAGGAAATATTGTACCACCTACAATCACTAAAGATATAGCGTATTTTTGTCTAATATATCGTCTAGTGAACATATTTGAATCATCCAAATTGGCGTGATATGCAAGAGGTGGGACAAATTGATGACGTCTGGCGACTAAAAGTAACCATATGACTCTACAGGAAAGTATCTCTCGGCACCTAAAATTCAGATCCGAGAATACAGTGGATCCCTTAGTATCTCAGCCGCGCTTTTATTGCAGATATTCATGTGGAGATTATGAAGTATTCACACGGCCCCTAGCATCGGCTTAAGCAGAATTAGATACGCTAGCTCGGAAGCTGTGATGACAGATCAGCCTAAACAAGTCATTTGATGTTAGTGGATGAGCATCGTGAACGTCTGATAAAGTAAACGCCTCAGCATGGGGATGCAAGAATACCCGGCTTTTCTTGAAACTCAACTACTTGGATAAAACACTGGACATTATTAATTTACCTCGAATCTTGAATGATCCAGAGGTATGTAGCGTTCTACCAAACTAGTATAAGTTCCAGAACTTCCTTGCATTTCATGAGTATACTAAATTTATAGCCATCAAAATATTCTACTAATATAAAATTACTCTAATGCTGTCAAGGAGTTTGACTGGAACATATACACGTCTGGAGGCTATCGTTATGATTGTGAATCATCGAACTTTATCTATACACAATGCAAGCATGTTGTGACTCGTGACCATGATGTAGTGAGTGATGAAGACCAGAAACACTACTGATGAACGGACCTGAATATAGAGAGCCGAGAGAAATACATCTGAATGCGGACCAGTAGATAGTCCTGACTGCACTGGAAGAGTATTTTATTGAGTGGTCAAAGCGAGAAAAAGTTGAACCTACAGTACTGACTGACTGGCTGGACCTCGCCAAGAACTAGGTCGTTGAAACAGTCCACCATATTGACAGCAGTACCCTTCCTCAAGCAAACCAATTACTGAGAAACCTCAATTCGCAAGAAATTCTAGCAAATCTTCAGAGTAAATTCGTCATAGACAAAGCAGACAAAGCCTCAAAATGATATAATATTCCAGGTGCTGGTTAAGGAATAAGTATAAGCACACCATCGCCGAATACGTCTACTAACTATTTACTCTGGAAGATTTATTTAACCACCACAAAACGTTTCTCAAGGAAAGAGGTATTTGTCTTCCAACCAATCATAACAATATCCCGAAAGTGTACAGGACTCTCAAAATGCATAATTCGCCATACGAAGCTAGATACATAGCTCGTTTTAGAAGCTGCACCACTAAGCTTCTTTCAACCCTGTTGATGAGGGCCATTCAGTAGGTAAAGACATTTTGGGAAAGGGATTACGACAATATTTTGAAGAACTCTAGCAATGAATGCATGTAGATATTAAAGAACTCAAAATGTCTTACAGGAAAAAAACTTGATGCGAAAGGATAAGTACCATAGAGACATGTATCCACATGGGATTTCTCGACTCTCTGTACTACAATCCCTCATTAGGACCTTATTGACCGTCTTAGTTCATTAATTGTATCGGTGTTCAAGAAAACTGATCGTCGATATATTAATGTCAGAAGCCATAAAGCATTCTTTAGCTCTACTACATACAAGGGATATCATTCATGGGATGTTTCTTTGTTTATAGAGTTGCTTGAATTTCTCATTAATAATATCTGTGTGAAATTTAGCAATACAATATATCAACAGCATATAGGTAATTCAATGGGTACTAATTGTGCACCCCTTTTGGCTGACCTGTATCTGTTTGTCTTATGAATACAACTATACGCAGACGTTTTCAAAACCAGATAATTTCAAAGCCCGTTCCTCATTCACCAAACACTATATAAACAATCGTCTTGCTGTGGATAATCGCTATATAAATGACATGGTGAAGGATATATATCAGCTTTTACTGGGTTTAAAGGAAACTACAGATGGTCCTGACGACAACTCTTATTTAGACCTATATTCATGTAAAAATAATGCGGGTCTCCTCTCTTGTCGACTTGATGACAAAACCGATGATTGCAATTCCGACATCGTAAACTATCCCTATCTGGACAGTAATACATCAGAGGGACCTGCATATGGCGTATACATATCTCGCCTAGTAGCATTTGGTAGATACTGTGTTAAATGTGAAGATTGTAATCAACGTCACAAAACATTATTGCGGAAAGTTATAAAACAGGGCTATATCATCAAGCGGCTCCACTCGAAGTTTTTCAAACATATCGCATGCTGATAGCAAAATACGAGCGTAGCGTGCAAGATCTATGGCGGTACGTTTCGTAAGTTGTGTCTAATTCCGCTTAACCCGGGGCTAGGGGCCGTATGAACCCATGTACTTCAAGATCCTCATGGTACTCATATGAACAGTCACAATCAAAGCGTGACTGAGATACATCATTCTCTAGATGATGACTTTACAACGAATATCATATGGATTAAGAATAGTGATCAGCGATACGTATTTGACATTTTTGGAACATCATGATGTCTTGCTGGCATCATTGAAAACTGTTGACCGCTTCTCTCTCGCAGGAAACTAGCCTATATGTATGTATACTATGATTGTCTTTTAGTGCTGAAATAGGTCTTTGGATTATGGACGCGGATATTCTTTAATGGACAACGGCTGAATTATGAATGACGGACCAGACCCTTGTAATCTATCAACTTTCGCATGCGTCCCGATTCTTCGATGTTGTGGAATGTCTAAAGTAGGCTTTCCAGAAACTATCATTTTTTACGTGAGTGTGACCTGCAGAAACTTTTTGTTCTTTTGTTCTTGTTTTGTTCTTTCACAAAGCTTGCTAGTTCAGTTGTCCTTCGCTTAGTTGATGGGGTTCCTTAGAGTGATTTTGGCGTAGTATGGATACTGAGTTGAAGAAATTACCTCCAAGCTCTATTTAGACCTAATGATTGCATTGCTTCGTCTTACTACTACTTCCGTTTCGCAGCTTCTAAAATGTCCATGTTGAACTGAAATTGCAGAATAACCCGATCCTGGCAAGCTTGCCAAATACGTTACAGCCACAAGCTCAGGCCCTGTGAGAAAAGAAACCATACTATCAGACAATTTCATGGCATTGCAACGACAACAACGAGGTAGCGTCACAATGCGCTACTCTTTGTAGCAGAGTTTGTAGAGGGCGAATACGTATGACTCGTACTGCTGTATGTGTGGAGCTCACACTAACAATTAACGTATCCCATTTGTTATTAGATGATACTGCTCTGGGGCTGACGTTTCTTTGGAGATACTTTCACCTTTTTGCAACGCTAACGTGAAATTCCGTATATCGTAGACAGGCATATTGACTTCGAAAAAGTTGGAAATATCTCCAAGGAAACGTCAGCTTCGGGGAAATAAAGAAGTTGTTAGGCCTACCCATAAAATTGTCTTGTGTAATATATCCCCTATTTGCTACTATCGGTAATCAAAGTTCCATAAATTTAAATAAATCTCTAAATACAGACAGTAAATCCAGGCAGAGACCGTTTACTTTCTTTGCCCTATAGGGCGATTGAAAAAAAAGATGGAGAATTAGGCGCGGCGGAGCCGGGGCAGCAGGGGCGCTCCCCCAATATCAAAAGAGGGGGGGCCAAGGACCACTTTGCCCCCCCCCCCCCATAATTGTAACTGACGTGCCTTGAAATGGGTCAGATATGTGTAGAGAACCGTCTGAAATTCCAAAATTTTCCGGGGAGTACCCCCGTCCCCCCGATCACATCTTCAGAAGCCCCAAGTATTGACCGTGTTTACATTTGAAACACTGGAATATACGATCATGTCTGAACTTCCATGAAGTTCGTTCTGTCCAATCAACGAACAGCACAATGTCCATCAATAGTTTGTGTTTATAAAGCTCTCCGCCTATTTCACCGACAAATAACCTTTACTGAGCACCGGACACTGCAGCCTCCTGTCAAGGCACTCGTTCTGTAATTCAGATGCGGCGGGGGAGATGACTTCGTCAACATGACTCAATGCATTTTCACACCAAGACAGGGCCTGTAACTTTTCATTTGGGTGGATGGGTATAATAGTTGACACATATCATCGGCGAATTATTTTCGAAGCAACGTGGAGAAATTTCATTGAAGAACGCCGATTGGATTTTTTTTTTTTAGCTCTTATGAGACGGTTTTATGCGAGATATGCTATCCCTTTCAAAGTTCTCAGAAGCGCCAAAGTGCGTTAAATCAAGTCTAAAATTCCGTACCCCCCGTCGGAGGGAGGGGGCAACGCCCTCCCTGTCCCACCCCCGTCTGGCCCCCCCAATATTCGAGTCGCTCCGCCGCGCCTGGGACATCTTTAGCTACCATGTCATGTGTTGTGACAGTTGATTTAATTCTTGTCTTTCTGTGTGTGAACTTTTTCTTTTATCCATCTGTAAACTATCACAATATATTGTCTACACTGTATATAAAGAGTTGGTTGGAGTCGCACAACACGGATCAACACGCCTGGCTGCTACAGACTGTTTACACGATCCCTAGTAAGCGGTGGTGCTTACACATTTTCGGAACAACAACATGCAATGATTTATGGTTGTAGAATTGTACTTTTTGAAGTATGATATAAAAACAACAACTTGTTTTGACACCTTTGGAGTGGCCAAAATCCCTAACCATAACCCCAACCCAACTAACCAATTGACACCTCTATCCTTATCGACTCCGTATACCGTACACAAACAAACATTCGTAACACATGACCTTCTGTGAAAAATCACAATAAAACATCCATAAGGTGAATCGAATGGCATTTAACATGCACGACTTTTCCACGTGTTTCTGATGTGCATTGACGTGTGACCCCCGGCATGAATTTGCGCTTTCGCTTTATTTCCTGTACCTACAGCATCGAGGAATTATTTCTAATCAATTATAACCTGGACTATTTTCGACCTGAAGTTGCCAAAATTATCATAAATGTAAGCATAATGGTTTTTTACTTGAAATAATACGATAATTTGATAAACATTTACTATAGTTACACGGGTTATCAATAGTTAAATTTACCCCATGCTGTGGACATAGGAAAGAGACCAAAAGTACGAGCCACAAATCCACGCCGGGAGTCACGGGTCATTTCTTCAGCCCGATGTTCCGCTCAGAGACGTGGCCAGGATATCTTAAGGAGCGGTTCGCCTTCACTTCAAAAGGGCACATCATGCCATCTTGGGGTTCTCTTCAGTCTGAAAAGGGCATTTGTATGAGAAAGTATTTTTTTTTTTTTTTTTCAAACGGACGGTTCGTCCGAACCCATAAACCCCCTTGGCTACGGGCCTGCCGCTCAAGTGAGCCGTTGGCTGTTAACATGCATTTCCTGGATAAACAAGTTCATATAAAAGAGAAGAAGAAATCGATCCAAAAGTAATATCGTTTCCTTTTTTTCTCTCCCACAATCTGGACCCTCGTCAGATTCAGAGATAGAGCTCTTCAGTCCAGTGAGGGAAAAACAGTCAGCAAACATGGCAGCTGTTAGAAGTTTGTGCAAAGTGCATCGTCTGCTAAATTCACAGTTTTCTTCGTCAAGTAAGTATTTCGAAATCCACTGTACTTATTTCAGTTGCAATTTCAAGTTCTGTAGAAAACTCTACAGGAGTTTTTAGAATTGGTGATGCACAGGCCTCCAGAATTGAAGGAAAAGGGTTTTTGGAAGAAGGGTTCATCGGAAAAATAAAACCCGCAAAACAAATCGCACGACTTCACTGGTCTTGGGATTTCGGCCACAGGTGCTTCTATCTACCGTTCTCTGTTAGGGTTGGGGGTGGAACATAGAACGGTAGATAGAAGCATCTGTGATTTCGGCTTGTGTTGTACTTGTAGGCTAAACGTTAGTAAAAGGGAAACGCAATTTGTTGCCAACTAACACTTTCTCAGAGGAAAATAAGCTGATTGCTGTAAGGCCATCCTTAAAAATATGTTTGTTGGCTGTAACCCGACCCTACCTCAGGAAGTTGGGTCAGAGGTAGGTATTTTTTTTTTTTTTTTTTTTTTTTTTTTTTTTTAGGTCAGGTTTTCCTTTTGGGAGGGTGGAAGAGGTTAGATTTTGTTCAGATACTAAGCAGGTCATTTGAAAAATACTTTTTGTCTGGCAGCAAACTTATTTCAGTATAGAAAACTAGTTATCTTCAAGGTATAAAGCAAGATATTCTTAAATTCAGGCTTGTGTAACTGTTTTATTTCTTAGAAGACATCGACATCCTTGAACACATTCTTGACAATGACTAGTGACTAGCTGGTCAATTTTCTTTTAATAATTTACATATACCACTACCAGGCACACTTTTGCCAAAATTGTGACAGGAAAGAAAAAAATCCTCTCAGTGTTATACAGAAGGTTGTTCATTACCATTTGGAGTTGAGAAAATTACCTCAAATTAATCATTAACATCATTACCGCCCCTTCTTGTCGCAAATTTATGATGTGCTTTTATTGAATACTTAGGTACTTCCTTTATTCAGATTAGAAATACATCGTAATTTAATTTACTGACAACAATGAGGCAAATACTAAGTTTCTAACCTGTGTCTTTTCGTGGAATTTAGTCCGAGGTGGAATTCTGACAAGTGTATTTGATG
>JAVTVY010002130.1:0-36192 GCA_036873755.1 Hanleya hanleyi
AATCGAGTCCTTCAGACACGCGTTTAGACGCGAACGTGGACTAGAACGCCATTTAACCCGGTGTTGTGTGGTAACATTATATTCCCACTGCTGGGAGATCTTTTTGGTCCAAAGGGTCCTTCATACTGAAAACTGAAAAGTTATGATTCATAACGTTTGAAGTTTTCGTAAGCAGATTAAAGTGACAAAATCGCCTGTTACAGTTGTTCGTATGTCGTGTTGTAGTGGATACGCACGTTTGATCACAAGCGTCGCGAAATTTTGTTTTACCGGGTTCGAATCCCAAGAGGTCAACATGTGTGACGTCGACAATTTATTTCAATCTTTCTCAAAATTGCATTCAGTATCTGAAATAAGATTTAAGGCTATCAGTATGAACCAATTAAAAGTAAAATAAATATTGTTTACTGATGACACTATACCGTGTGGACATTACGGGCCAATCAAACGTTGAAATCGACCGTTCAGTCGCTACCTGTAACAACGGCAATATATTCGCCTAAATTGTGTATTTATTCTCCAATATGTGCATGTGAAATCGACTGCAACGTGGTGAAATAATAACGTCTTGGTACCGAAAATATGCGAAGTTATCATGGTTCACCGTAACATTCACTCCGTTGATTGACAGCTGCCGCCGACGACAGATTGTACATTGCATTGTGATTGACATATGGAGAGAAGAAATGTACATTCCTATATGCGTCGGCTGGCTGTGGGCAAACCCCCGCCTAACAATACAATCTCCTTTATAATTTCAGTTCAGGAAATGAGCTGCGGCAAATATACTTTATATTTATAAAACCAAGACAGGTGTTAAAAATTCGATGAATGCATATTAATAATTTCAAAACATGACTAATTTCCTTCCCGCAGCTAAAGACATCTCAATTCTGGCGCATGATTGGTGGGGGGCTATGCATTCAACAACTATTTATCTAGTCCTGTTGTGAGAAGCATGGCTTTCGAACCTCGCATTTCATGATCGTGGTCCTTGGGAGAAGAAAAGAACATTATTGGAATAGTGATCATCCACAGGGATAGTTTGATGATTTGTAGAAATATATATTTATATTAATTAATACTGAGAGCAAAGAATTGTTTATATCAGATTGCTTAACTCTTGTATTTGTATGTTTTTCTTTCGTTTTTTTTCACAATGATTATATATTATTCCATCTTTTCGCCATGTTAATGCAACGTTCTTCTTTTTTTCTCTTTTTTTTTATTCAATTCACGATTTGTATTTTCAACTTGTTTGTCTGGGAGAGGCGTTAGTATAGGCTTGCCTGTTCGCCGATCCCAGTTTCCCTTTGAGGTAATAAAATATATTGTTTAAACCAAACGGGAGTGTATTTTTTGTGTGTGTGGTAAGGTGAACGAGAATCGTTGAATAATAGCTGGAAAATACTTATACCAGGTTTACAACTATCTTCTAGGCTTGTCGATACGCTGTCACATACAAATAATGCTCCGTATAATATTCTGTATTGTGCAATGAATTCCTGTTCTCAGTGTGATTCACATGACACCAAACTGTAAAATTGGATTCATGAAAAAAATCACTTTCATTCTGAAATACTTCAGATGAGAGATAATCGGTACTCGATCATTGGATATGTAACTTATAACACAATCACGAGGACAAAACGTTAGAACACTTGGGGGTAATTTTCTCTTCAAGTAATTTTGAATTTAATAGCGAAAAATGTATTTCAGATTTCATATCGATCATGTGATATGGTGAAATATAAGTGAATCGTTTATTGAGCTTTATTGATCTATCAAAATACGATAATAAAATCAACGCTATATTGATATGTGCATCTGTTCAAGGGGCTTTCCGTGATGGATCATTTTTAACACCAAATAATAAATATAACGAACAGCATTTAGAACACCGCAAGATGTGTAATAAATTAAATTGAAACAATATTATGTCGAGTTTCAAATGTTGACAGTGTCAGTTACGGCCTACCAGGAAAATCCCGGGTGGTAATTTGGTGTGCATAAAAAGCCATCTGGACCTGGAGACTGTCACTATTTTTCCATACGAAAAAATTAGTAGCGGTGAAGAAATCTGATGCAATGAAGTACACACCTTACAATTCTATATACCCGGGAACAGCAACGACTTTGAGCTCGCCCCCTTTCTGGGCCTCATGTGCAGACGATCCTCGCGCGTCACACACTGTCAATACAGAGCAGGTCGGACAGTACAAATAGGGAACAGCTAGGGATTTAGCATATACGGTTAATATTCGGGATCAACATTCGCCGACTTTACGTAATATAATAATGTGTGGTTTGATATCACAACAAAGTCCTTATTTGTCTATCAAATTAAATCAAATTACGAACGTTTTAAGGAGCTTAATTCATCAACTTGTTCACCCGATTATTGTATCATTCTTTACGATATTTGGTCACATCGGACTTTCAATGAGGCCAAATCAGTATGGTGATATTTCTCTGTCGAAGTTTAATATTATATAGTTCATCTCGTTTTCCTCCAAAAAAATAATACACGCGCGTTTATTATTAGTTCCTCTATGTCGCTCGTTCTATAATTCCCGGTAAATAATTCTCCAGAATATGCACGAAAGATCCACTTTTATTTTTTTAAATACCTGCGAAAGCTAGTGCAAGTCTCAAAGGTGCTGCCTTTTCGAGTGATCTGTTTTTGTTTGTTTTTTTTTCGTTCTAGTATAAGTCGACACGATAGCCGTAATGTGAGCTCTTCAGCGAATTCTGACCGCTATCATACACACTAATTTGAACGTTCAAAAAAAAACGTTCTTTTTCTGACGTTCATTTTTTCTGACGGGGTGGTGTTCATTTTCTGACTGTCGAACGTTCGTTTGCTCGAAGAAAAAGAACGAGCACCTGTTCATTTTCTGACGCATTCTTTTAGTTTGAACGTCAAAACTTTTGACACGCTCCCTTAGTGTCAATCGTTTTTTCGTCCTCGGTTAATGGACAAGCCCAGCCATTACGTTCATACTCCATAATGGCATCGTCGTACATTTGAGCCCTTTTTTCATTTTTCAGCAAGTTCCGTTCCAGTGAGATGAGTCTCTTCTCTGCAAGAAGATAGTTGTCTGGTAATGATGAAGGGTCTCTCTTCCATGGCAGGCATATGACATAACGGTCACCCTCTTTCCTGCAGGAAGATTCCAACAAATTCAGTGCCCTTTTGTCGTCAGGGGACATAACTCGCTTAGGGCAAGAACAGTCGGGGGCCTGAACCCCGAGAGTCTCGAACTGATAGAACTTTTCAAGGTTGATTTTCTCTACCAAGTTAATCGAGCAGATCGATGACATTCTTCTGGTGTTATCGGAACCAATCACATACCAGCCCAGCCTGGTACGCTTACCGACTGGTTCAAAAGGCAAGCCTTGACGAACTTCTTCTTCAACGTGTAAGTGGCTGTACTGGACTCCCAAAATCAGATCGATTGGGCCGGCTTTGTGAGCAAATTTGATGTCACTCAAGTGTGGGAACGACCGCAGCCAGGGCCGATCCAAGGCGGGTACGCTTAGGATAGTTTTATCTATTTCATGGGCTTCAACTGAAAATTCTTCTCCACCGGCCAGGTCAGAGACCCAAAATTTCAACCTCCTGCTATCAGGTTGTTCAAGCCGTTGCCCACCAACTACTGACAGATCAAGTCCTTCGCGTCGACCTTGCAGACCTAGGACTTTAGCAAACTCCTTCCTGATAATAGTGGTGCCTGCCCCACTATCTACAAGAACGTTACCCTCACGGACTTTTCCATTAGTGGATCTGAAGAGAACTCGTACCACTGGCATGATACTGTCTCGGTCCAGTGCTGATGCGGCTCCACTGGCACATGGAGGATCAACATGAAGGAGTGGGTGATGTAACCTAGTGCAACCATTTTTATCGCACTTTTTCTTGGACCTGCATAGCTTAGACATGTCACCTCTAATCAAACATGAAAAGCATAACCTGTGACTCTTGACTAGTTGAATCCGCTGATCAACTGTCGAGTCAGCAAAGGTAGGACATTCAGCTACACGGTGGTCCTCCTCACAGACATAGCACTTCCTAGGTTTTCTCTGCCAAGCCTGTTGACTCTGTGTTGAATGTATTCCCCGTTTCCGGTCCTTCTGGACACCCTTCCAATCATTTCCTTTGCCCCTTTCCAGATCACCGAAATCTGGGTCGAATTCGGCTTTGACCCGCTTACGAATGAAACTACTGATATGTTCCAGTGTTGGTACCTGATTCCTTTCCCTAATATCACTTACCGTACTTTTCCATTTTTGAATCAAGTGGTCAGGTAAGCGCTTGATGATTTGCCTTAAATTCTGGTTTGCGTTGACGTCGGCAAAGAATCTTATTTGCTGAAAAGTGGCTAAAGAGTTGACAATATCCAAGGAAAATTCGCGCAGGCTTTGTCTGTCATTTGGTGCAATTTTCGCGCCCTTTGTTAACCTGTTGACTAGCGCACGCGCAACAATGCTTGGTTGGCCAAATTGATCCTTTATCAGTTTCAGAGCGGTAGCATACATGATCCCCCCACAACCCAAACCCGAGATAGCACGTTCGGCGTCACCGGTAACATGCATTCTAAGCTGTACCATACGCATGTCATCAGTCAGGTGTGGTTTATCATGTATGTGAATTTTGAATCGGTCTACAAACTCAACATATGCCAAAGGGTTCCCATCAAATTTTACGAGCTTAATTGTAGGGATATCTCTACTAGCCTCTAGCTTGTACAGCGCATCAGCGATAGACATATCTCTAATTTGTGAAGCTAAGACAGTTTCCTTAAACTCGACAAGCTCATCTATCCACTTATCAAAAGCGATTTCAGATGGTGGTGGGTTACCATGGTTACCTGAACCTAAGACATGATCAGTATTATAGGATGGAGATGGCTGCACAGGTGGTGCATGTAATGAAGAGGACTGCTCCTGAAATAAAACATGGTTATCAGAACTAAGAGACAATTGATCATGGGCAGATGCCCCTGCACTTACACTCCTTGTAACAATTCTATGAGGTACACGAGCAACTACCTGTTCACCTTCATTGACCCTGGGAAGTGAGTTCAAATAGTCCTCCACTTCCTCCTCTATAGCGTAAATGTCATTTGAGAGTTCCGTCTCCCACTGGTCTAATTGTCTTGTCTGACCCTCCTCCACATAGTTGTAGAGTTCCCCATGAACCTCTCCAGCCTGGTCATAGAGTTTCCTGATCTCTTCCAGCTCCTTTTTGAATCTGCGGCGATTTCTATCACCCTGATAGATGGATACACGAACTCGGCTTATTGTCCGTGTTAATTTCCCGCGAAGTTGTTTTCGCTTTCTTTTCACCCCATTGACTTGCTCCACATCGTCCTCGTTCTGCAAGTCAAGATTTCCATCATCTTGGACTTCTTCATCCGGTGGCAGTCCACCCTCATTGCTGGCTGCCTCTCCTAAATTTTCAGCGTTGCTCATTTTCAACAAACTTCAGTCCAATCACCAATTTACGTATTCCTCCTATTGCCTGCTCAGTCGGCACAGTGACGAGGCATTGGTAATTACTCCTTCAGAATTTTGGTGCGGAAGCGGAATGAAGTTCACTAAAACACCAAACCGAGATTTCTTCTAACTGTTATTTTATCAATATTCATCGATTGGCACAATAAGCCCAGAGTTCAAGTTCAACAGCAACTGTACAGATTTGTCACGGTAGCAGTTTATCTCAATTAACAGACGGCTGTGACCCGGAGGCCCCGTTTTCCCACTACTGATAGTTCGCAATTTGAAAGTTCAGAAATTACAGTTGAGTTGTCACAGATGATAGCTTCAGTTACAGCTACAGTTCTGCGATTACAGTTACAGTTACAGTTCTGCAAGAAAATATATGAATCCTTATAGTATATAAAATAAAGTAATTTCACATGAAGCTGAGAATACATGCATTACATCTTAATGCGACATCTAACCACAGTACTGGTATATTTAAATCTCCATTCCAATGTATTCTGCACTTAGCTTAACCGTTTACTGATTACATTTGGTTAATGCTATTAAAGAACAATTAGAATATCCACCATATTATTTGAATACATCAAATCCATAATACTGCCTATAGGATATTACACAAATCCTAAGAAATCGCTTCAGAAATTTATGATCCAATAAAATTAAATACAATGAACTCATGGCTATTCTTTAGCTCCACAATAATCAACCGCAATCTAGATAATAAACAATTGATTTTATAACTAAATCAGAGAAATTGTCTGCATTCGGTTTAATCACAATAATCATATAGATTTGATCTGCATGTGTTCAATTATTGTCCAATGATTCGAATCAATTGTTACTTTCGATTTCATATCCCCCACGCGAGAGGGGGGGGGGCAGATCAGCAGACTACACTTTGTTTACACGCTTCACGGAATCAATCATTAAATCAAACTGAACTTCATAACAGTTCGTAAAACAATATCTAGAATATTTCAGATTTACTACATATTCGAATATAAGCGCTCCTAAACTGATGCACTTTACAAGATCAAAGAACCACACAGGGAAAAATGGCGGCAAGTACAACTCCGAAGCAGCAACTTCACTTTTACATGTTCATGATCCAATTATTTCGCAATAAATTTGAACCTAATTTCCTGATATCGATACCATAATCCATAAAAATGTATGCTACCGTACCTGAAGGGTGGATCTCCGCTGTGTTTCCAAAGAAAACAGTCAATTTTGACGAGCGCAATTCTCTGCAGCGCTGAATAGTTTGAACAACTGCGATGCTACATGAACAGTCGATATCCGGTGACGTCATTTAACAAGGGAGCGGTCATTGTTTGCGGGGGCGGTCCTAATCTACTGTACGCTAGCGCATAATACACGCTACTGTCAAATATGTCTGTCTGCACTCGGCGCTATTCTTAACAGATATTTCTGACAACGTGACTAGAAATTACAGAAATGTAAAGAAATAATGTTATAAACTAGAATCTGTTTGTAGAAAATAGGTGAAAAATTGAGAAAATACACAAGCAAAAGAGGAAAAGAAATAAAAAAAATATGAAAACTCTTTTAAAAAGTCGATGTCCCCTATGGGCCACCGTATGACACAGAATGTCTATGAACGCATAATATATTAAACCAATAATCTTTCTCATCGCAGTGTTTTTGCATGTAAGCTTTAGCAAATGTCATCGGTGACCACTTTAATCATTAAGGACAATGAACTAGTGTTGATGTAGCTTTACACCCACAGCCAGAAAATAGGTGATCGCCCACCACCCTTCAATAGTGATCAGACCTGGCCATCACCTTTAAAGGTGATGAGTTGAAGCCTTCACATTTAAATGGTTATGGTCATCATTTTGTAACGTCACTCGTAAAAGGTGATGACCTAAATTTACAATCATTGTTCATCGCTCTTCAGAGGTGATAACCATGAATTTCAAAGGTGAACATAAAAAGGGTGATGGCTCTAACTCATCACTTTTTCTGGCTGTATAGGGCCTCCAGAGTTTATCTGATGTGCTCAGCTTAATACATAATCTATTACTGTGTGTTTTGTATAGCAGATAATACTGGAGAATAATATTTATCATTAAATCTATATGCATGCGAAGTGATTATATGCATACCAATACCTCTTTGGATCTTCTGTTGATTTCTTTCATCACCTTGACACTGTTTCCTACGGAGCCGTAAAAGGGACATGGAAATTATTTTTTTCAACCCCTGAAATTTTTCTTTTCGTCTTATTAAGTCGTTATAACGACTTAATAAAAAAAAAAAAAAAAAAAATGGGGCTGAAAATTTTTCTTCTCGTCTTATTAAGTCGTTATAACGACTTAATAAAAAAAAAAAAAAAAAAAATGGGGTTGAAAATTTTTCTTCTCGTCTTATTAAGTCGTTATAACGACTTAATAAAAAAAAAAAAAAAAAAAATGGGGGCTGAAAATTTTTCTTCTCGTCTTATTAAGTCGTTATAACGACTTAATAAAAAAAAAAAAAAAAAAATCGGGGCTGAAAATTTTTCTTTTCGTCTTATTAAGTCGTTATAACGACTTAATTTTTTTTTATTATGTCGTTATAACGACTTAATTGACCAATGAAATTGCAGCATTAAGTCGTTATAACGACTTATTAAGTCGTTATAACGACTTAATTGACCAATGAAATTCCGTCTTACTTCTGCAGCTTTTATTTTGTTAACTGACACCTCCCCGGTGAAACAGCGTTTAGATAGGCACTATCAAGGGCAGATCTACGGGGGGTGGGGTCAGGGGTCCCCCAATTAGACCTGTAGAAAAAAATGAGAGAGGGATCAGCGAACCCTGGAATTTCACGTAGAAATAATATCTTGAAATTATATCTAAAATAAACGAATGTGGATTATGTAATCAGAGTATCTATTGATATATTAAACAGACATCTATTTATGTGGTTTGTGAGCGTACTATATTTCGTTGTTGAATATGAAAACATTATGGCTACGAGCGCTCCACGTGTGAAGTGTTAGTCCTGATTTGTATGTGTTTTACCACAATGTCAAATGGGGGCATAAGGTCTGATACTTTTCAATATCGATGCGTGCTTATGCGAAACAAAAGTGAAAGTTAATCTACATACATTATGTTCGATTTATTTTGTTTTGGTGCATTTTGACGGTATATTTTCTGTTTGTTTTGAATGAACATTAAACCGTTGCTCGATCTGGAGCTCAGTTCCCACTCTCATGTTTTTGATTGCATGGGTCTCTCCATTTTTCCTAACTGGATGTAAAACTCCATAAGTTCAGTCTTGTTCAATCTATGAACGGCTCTCCCAGAAAGTGTCGAATTTACGCATGCAAACGCTGTGTTGTGGTGCATTATGATAGTAGGATTACGGCATTTGTATCACATGTGTTATTCTCTGCGAAAATTATCAAAACTATAATCCAGTGTTTAGCCTCTCCCCCGGCTCCGCCGTGCCTGAATAGGTGTTAGTAAAATCCGTCTGCATTTCACATTTTTTCGCTTGTCTGTTTAGGAGTGGACTACAGCTATACCTATACAATTATCAGCATGTCTGACCCATTTTTAATTCTTTGAAGTGAGCCGCCATACCGCTCGAGCCAACGCTACAAGCTCCTCAATTATCTGTAATGGTTGGTGCCGAGCAAAACAATTTTGGTGATATTATCGGACCAACACAGAGAATCCATGTGAATTGGCAGGTTTGGGCATAGAGTCATAGGGTTGCCTTTTAGTCGGCAGACGCCGTCAACTTTTCCCACCTCTATAGCCTACATATCTCTCCAATTTATCCAAAGTTTATTACTTCAATGGCATTATCAGACTTCATACTGCATATCTAAACGCTGTTTCACCGGGGAGTTGTCAGTTAACAAAATAAAAGCTGCAGAAGTAAGACGGAATTTCATTGGTCAATTAAGTCGTTATAACGACTTAATAAGTCGTTATAACGACTTAATGCTGCAATTTCATTGGTCAATTAAGTCGTTATAACGACATAATAAAAAAAAAATAAAAAAATAGCCCCTATTTTTTTTTTTTTTTTTTTTATTAAGTCGTTATAACGACTTAATAAGACGAAAAGAAAAAATTTCAGCCCCCATTTTTTTTTTTTTTTTTTTTTAAGTCGTTATAACGACTTAATAAGAAGAAAAAAAAAATTCAGGGGTTGAAAAAAATAATTTCCATGTCCCTTTTACGGCTCCGTAGTTTCCATCTTCCCAATCGCCATAGCGAACGGGCTGTCTACTGCATCGGGCCGACCTTTTCATTGTGTTTTTAAGACAACGCTAAATTTGTTGAATGGGTGTCAACAAGATATGGGTAAAGAAAACATATCCTCAGCCGATAGCCATGTGCACAGCCTGTCATGACCTAGTTATTCAGTCAGCTGCCGGACAGCAGTTTCCATGGGTACAGCGAAGCAGCAATTAATCAGTGGCCCGGAGTTTGGGGGTAATGTAATGCGATACAGCATTAACGTGGTTTTAACTCTAAAGTAAAAGTATATGAAAATAGCTGGTATTTCTCCACATGCCTTTGGTCCTAATGGGTCGCGTGAGGTGTGATATTGAACATAGAGTCCGACTGGACTGGTTTGTATTGGAAATCCCGTCAATATGCGCATGCGCAGTCAGGGAGTAATAGAAAAAGGGCTATTTATATGGACGTTTTGTGGTAGAGATGAACAGTCTGGTCCAAATGGATCGTCCGAGTTGTCATGTTGAAGCGCTCGTGGAGTAGGGTCCGACTGGACTGGTCTGTATTGGAAATCCCTTCAATTTACGCATGCGCTGTCAGGGAGTAGAAGAAAATAGCATTTGTGTGGATGTTTTGGGGTAGTGATGTACCGCCTGTGATCCACATGGGCTGTATGGGATGTTATATTGAATCGCTTGTGGAGTAGGCGTATTGGAGGTGAAACCTACCTGTGCACTCCGAGAGTAGTAGAGAAAGGGCATTTTCGAAGCTGCACAGGAGAGCGTTCGGGGGAGATGGGGTCTCCCACTACCTGGTAGAGTTACATGTACCTCTGTGTGGACGTGCGTGTGTGTAGTTGGGAAGGGCGAGGAAGAAGACTTGTGAGAAAGAGTGGTCATATAGCGCACCACACAAACTCCCTTTTCTCTACTACTCCCGGAGTGCACAAGCACGTTTCACCCCCAATCTGTCTACTCCACAAGCGATTCAATATAACACCCATACAGCCCATGTCGACCACAGATGGTACATCTCTACCCCAAAAAATCCACACAAATGCCATTTTCTACCACTCCCTGACAGCGCATGCGTAGATTGAAAGGATTTCCAATTTAGACCAGTCCAGTCGGACTCTACTCCACGAGCGCTTCAATATGACAAATGACACGACCCATTTGGACCAGACGGTTCATCTCTACCACAAAACGTATACATGCACTTTTTCTATTACTCCCTGGCTGCGCATGCGCAGATTGACGGGATTTTCAATGCAAACCAATCTGAACGTGCAAGAACGTGCAAGAAAAAGCAGTCGAATTATACGCCTTCATTTGTTGATTGATAAATATTTCCACTCCGCTCACGAAATAATGAGTGAATCCGTCCCCAAACACCAATATTGTCAGCGTATACCGATATATTTCAGGTCGCCTGAAAACAGGAATTTGGACATGGATTGTCCTGCCCTCAAAATAATAGTACATAAACCATACCGCAAATGCATAGAAGTAGGTTTCCCAGGTTGGACCTATACTCCCCATATAGCCAGCCTATAGGCCTATATACAGACCTCGGTGACTTTTTCCAAAAATTTCAACGATTCGCTCCGCGACACTTCCTAGCATGTTTGTCGTGACGAGACTAAGAAAACAAATCCAAACAACCATACCGCAACTGTATAGAAGTAGGTTTCCCAGTGGGACAAACATTGGTCCTATACCCCCATAACCCGTATATGGGACTATATGCGTCTCCCTGAACTTTTTCGAAAAATTTCAACGATTCGCTCCGCGACACTTCCTATCATGTTTGTCTTGACGAGACTAAGAAAACGAGACCCCACAATCTATACCGCAAATGTCGAGAAGTAGGTTTCCCAGGATGGTCCTATACCCCCCATACCCCATATAGGCATTTCCCGTAATTTAGGATAAAGTCCGTGTTCCGTATTTTTTCAGGAAATGTTTTTACATACACCCACCCTGGAACTAGGGGGAAATAACTCTATTGATAGGCAAGCCCCGTTAAGCCCGGCGACTTATATACCCCCCATACCCTTATCGATTTTTCGATAAAGTCCGTGTTCCGCTTTTTTTTTCAGGAAAAATTTTACATGCACCCACCCATGACTGGATGTCCCTTCACATAGGCTTCACATTGATACCTCATACAACTCGATCGGCCCATTAGGGGCTCCCCTAGATCCCAAAGCGTCTATTTCCATACCCTTTTCCCACAATTCCTTGTCTGCGCATGCGTAGAATGGTGACAACGCTCGAGCCACTAGTCCAGTCAGATGCCCATTCACATAGGCTTCAGATGGATACCTCATACAACTCCATCGGACCATTAGGGGCTCCCCTAGATCCCAAAACGTCTATTTCCATACCCTTTTCCCAGAATTCCCTGTCTGCGCATGCACAGATAGGTGACAACGCCCGAGCCGCTAGTCCAGTCAAATGCCCCTTCACGAATGCTTCACATTGATACCTCATATGACCCCATTGGACCATTAGTGGCTCCCCTGGCCCCAAAACGTCTATTTTCATACCCTTGGCCACCGCGCATGCGCAGAATGCCGATATTTCAACCCCACACCCAGCCCATCAGATGCCCCTTCACGAATGCTTCACTTTGATACTTCACTCGACCCCATTGGACCATTAGTGGCTCCCCTAGCTCCAAAACATCTATTTTCATATCCTTTGGCCACCGCGCATGCGCAGAATGCCGATATTTCAACCCCACATTCAGCCCATCAGATGCCCCTTCACGAATGCCTCACATTGATACCTCACTCGACCCAATCAGACCATGCAGCGTATTTCCAGTCTGGGGACTACTTTTTCTCCGTGGAAGCTTTCTTCCGCGACCGCATCACCGCCAGACCGCATTACCGCGGAAGAATACATGCCCAGGGGCCCTTTGCCGGAGCTATAGTGACCCGCAGTTACCTCCCCCTAGATTGGAACTCTTCTGTGTTGGAGGTGAGAAAGGTCATCGATGATGTCATCTCATTTGCATAAATAATAAGGAATTTGCTGTTTATATTCTACTCACCTGTTTAGGCACGGCGGAGGGTTGGGGGGGGCAGTGGGGTCTGACCACTGGATTATGGGTTTGATGGTTTTCCGCAGAGAATAACACATGTGATACACGTGCCGTAATCCTATCATAATGCACCACAACACAGTGTTTACATCTGTAAATTCAACACATTTCTGGGAGAGTCGGGACTGAACTCCGGATGGAACAACTGTTTAATGTTCATTCAAAACAAATAGAAACTATACCGTCAAAATTCCCCAGAACAAAATAAATCGAACATAATATATGTAGATTAACTTTCGCTTTTGTTTCGCAAGTATAAGCACGCATCGATATTGAAAAGTATAACATCTTATTTGGCATTCCGATAAACACACACAGAACAGGACTATAACACAACACACGTGGTGCTCTCGCGGCCATAATGTCTGCATATTAAAACTCGAAATATAGTACGTTCACAAACCACATAAATAGATGTCTGTTCAATACAGCAATAGATATTCTAATACTTTTATTTTAATATCATTTTAACACATTTCTACGTGAAATCCCAGGGTTCGCTGATCTCTCTATCAGTTATTTTACGGGTTTCATAAGGGGGTCGGGAATACTCTGACCCGTCCCCCCACCGGGCAGTTGTAAGCTAACAAAGTAAAAGCGGCAGAAAATAACGGAATTTCATTGGTGGATGAAGTCGTTAGAACAAGTTATTGAGTCGTTATAACGACATAATAAGTGGTTCTAGCGACATAATAAATCGTTCTAATGACATAATAATTCATTATAACGACTTCATAGGGTATAAAATGAATTCCCATGTCTCTTTTACGGTTTCATAACCCCTCGATGTTCGACACGGGAAGGGCATGGTGAGTACATAGCCAGGCATTGCCCGTGAACAAGACAAATCAATCTACGACTGAAGATATTCATAACAGACATAAACAATCCATAATCTCCTCGATTTTGATACGGGATGGGCTTAGCATTATAACATTGCTTTGAGCATTGCCCGTGGATAAATAAGGAGCTGAGAGTAGTGCATAAAGCATAAATTGTGCCTAATTTCACCCGGATGTAGTGACGTCACGGGGCGGCTTTGAGGCGGAACTAGTAGCGCCATCTGTACACTCTGGACGCAAGGGAGACAACTCGATCTGCCAGAGTTTGGCCGCCATGTTGAATTTTTGAGGAGGTGTGGGCGGCCATCTTGAATTGTGTGGAAAAGGGGATGTATTCCTTCGCGGTGATGCGGTCCTGGCGGTGATGCGGTCGCGGGAAAAAGCTTCCGCGGAGAAAAAGTAGTCCCTAGATAAAATGGCCCGATGGGGTCGTATGAGGTATCAAAGTGAAGCCTAGGTGAGGGGGCATCTGATGGGCTGGGTGTGGGGTTGAAATATCGGCATTCTGCGCATGCGCGGTGGCCAAAGGGTATGAAAATAGCCGTTTTGGAGCTAGGGGAGCCACTAATGGCCCAATGGGGTCGAATGATGTATCAAAATGAAGCATTCGTGAAGGGGCATCTGATGGGCTGTGTGTGGGGTTGAAATATCGGCATTCTGCGCATGCGCGGTGGCCAAAGGGTATGAAAATAGCCGTTTTGGAGCTAGGGGAGCCACTAATGGCCCAATGGGGTCGTATGAGGTATCAAAGTGAAGCCTAGGTGAGGGGGCATCTGATGGGCTGGGTGTGGGGTTGAAATATCGGCATTCTGCGCATGCGCGGTGGCCAAAGGGTATGAAAATAGCCGTTTTGGAGCTAGGGGAGCCACTAATGGCCCAATGGGGTCGAATGATGTATCAAAATGAAGCATTCGTGAAGGGGCATCTGATGGGCTGTGTGTGGGGTTGAAATATCGGCATTCTGCGCATGCGCGGTGGCCAAAGGGTATGAAAATAGACTTGTTGGAGCTAGGGGAGCCACTAATGGTCCAGTGGGGTCGAGAGCGGTATCAAAGTGAAACATTCGTGAAGGGGCATCTGATGGGCTGGGTGTGGGCTTGAAATACCGGCATTCTGCGCATGCGCGGTGGCCAAAGGGTATGGAAATAGACGTTTTGGGATCTAGGAGAGACATTAATGGGCCGATGGAGTTGTATGAGGTATCCATGTGAAGCCTATGTGAGGGGGCATCTCACTGGACTAGTGGCTCGGCCGTTGTCCACATTCTGCGCATGCGCAGACAGGGAATTCTGGGAAAAGGGTGTGGAAATAGACGTTTTTGGAGCTAGGGGAGTCCCTAATGGACCAATGGGGTCAAATGAGGTATCAGTGTGAAGCATTCGTGAAGGAGCATCTGATGGGCTGGGTGTGGGGTTGAAATATCTGCATTCTGCGCATGCGCGGTGGCCAAATGGTATGAAAATATACGTTTTGGGATCTAGGGGAGCCCCTGATGGGCCGATGGAGTTGTATGAGGTATCCATGTGAAACCTATATGAAGGGGCATCCAGTCAATGGGGTGGGTGCATGTAAAATTTTACCTGAAAAAAAACGGAACACGGTCTTTTTCGAAAAATCCGGCAAAATGCCTATATGGGGTATGGGGGGTATATAGGTCCCCGGGCTTAACGGGGCTTGCCTATCAATATAGTTATCTCCCCCTAGTTCCAGGGTGGGTGTATGTAAAATTTTTCCAGAAAAAATACGGAACACGGACTTTATCCTAAATTACGGGAAAATGCCTATATGGGGTATGGGGGCATAGGACCATCCTGGGAAACCTACTTCTCGACATTTGCGGTATAGGTTGTGGGGTCTCGTTTTCTTAGTCTCGTCAAGACAAACATGATAGGAAGTGTCGCGGAGCGAATCG
Organism: Hanleya hanleyi; assembly: GCA_036873755.1. Lineage (NCBI taxonomy): Eukaryota > Metazoa > Mollusca > Polyplacophora > Lepidopleurida > Hanleyidae > Hanleya > Hanleya hanleyi. The sequence goes on from JAVTVY010002130.1 coordinate 15,585, forward strand.
CTGAATTTTTTTGGAAAAGTACCATATAGCCCATACAGTCCCATACTAGGGGTATAGGACCGATGTTTGTCCCATTGGGAAACCTACTTCTATACATTTGCGGTAGGGTTGTTTGGATTTGTTTTCTTAGTCTCGTCATTTAGAACACGACAGGAAGTGTCCCGGAGCGAAACGGTGAAATTTTTGAAAAAAAGTCACCGAGACCCATATAGACCCATATAGTCCCATACTGGGGTATAGGACCGATGTTTGTCCCACTGGGAAACCTACTTCTATACATTTGCGGTAGGGTTGTTTGGATTTGTTTTCTTAGTCTCGTCATTTAGAACACGATAGAAAGTGTCCCGGAGCGAAACGGTGAAATTTTTGAAAAAAGTCACCGAGAGCCATATAGACCCATATAGGCCCATACTGGGGTATAGGATCGATGTTTGTCCCACTGGGAAACCTACTTCTACACATTTGCGGTAGGGTTGTTTGGATTTGTTTTCTTAGTCTCGTCATTTAGAACATGATAGGAAGTGTCCTGAAGCGAAATGGTGAAATTTTTGGAAAAAGTCACCGAGGCCTGGGTAGGCCCATATGCCTATACTGCATGGGTATGGGAGTATAGGCCCATACGGGGTGGACGTGTTGGGGTCTAGGTGAGTCCCTAATGGTCCTATGGTGTCGTATGAGGTCTTATTTTGAAGCTCTCGTGGAGGAGCATCCGACTGGACTAATGGTTCGTCCGTGTTCAATAGTCTGCGCATGCGCAGTCTGGCCCATAGTATAGAAAGCAGGCATTTTGGGGGGTAGGTGGGTGTGTGTTTGGGGTAGAGATGCACTGCTATGGGTCCGAATGGGTCGTGGAAGGTGTCAAAGTGAAGCTTGTGTGGGGTAGAGTCAGAATGGTGTGTTTTTAAGTGCAAGTCGCGTCAATCTGCGCATGCGCAGTTGGTTGTAGTAAGTAAAGTGGCCATTTTGGGGCAGTGAAGGAAGGTATTTGGGGTCGAGATGGACCATCCTTGGTCCGAATGCGTCCTGCGAGGTGTCATTTTGTAGTTCTCGGGGTGTACGTTCCGATTTCAGGGATGTTCCCGTCATCTGTGACGTCATCGGTAACGTCATCACTATGAGTAGTAGTGAAAGTGGACATTTTTTAGCAGTGAAGGAAGGTATTTGGGGTAGAGATGCTCCATCCTTGGTCCGAATGCGTCCTGGGAGGTGTCATTTTGTAGTTCTCGGGGTGTAGACCCCAATTTTGGGGGCTGTTCACAGCATCTGTGACGTCATTGGTGACGTCATCAGTACGAGTAGTAGCGAAAGTGTGCATTTTTTAGAAGTACAAGAAGGTATTTGGCGTAGGAATGGACCATCCACGGTGCGAATGCGTCGTGGGAGGTGTCATCTTGTAGTTCTCGGGGTGCAGACCCCGATTTGAGAGATGCTCCATCCTTGGTCCGAATGCGTCCTGGGAGGTGTCATTTTGTAGTTCTCGGGGTGTAGACCCAGATTTGGGGGCTGTTCACAGCATCAGTAGGAGTAGTAGCGAAAGTGAGCATTTTGGGGCAGTGAAGGATGGTATTTGGTGTAGAGATGGACCATCCTTGGTCCGAATGCGTCATGAGAGGTGTCATGTTGTAGCTCTCGGGGTATAGATCCCAATTTGAGGGATATCCACAGCATCTGTGACGTCATTGTTGACGTCATCAGTAGGAGTAGTAGCGAAAGTGAGCATTTTTTAGCAGTGAAGGATGTTACTTGGTGTAGACATAGACCATTCGCGGTGCGAATGCGTCGTGTGAGGTGTCATCTTGTAGCAACGCCCACCAACGCCATTCTTAATGCTTCAACGCCCTGGTGAAATAGTTCAGAAGCTCTGATATTCCATGGAATTGTCACTAATTCTTCGAAATGCAGTGACGCCCGTCGACGCCCGTCGTTACACCTTAACACTCTAACATAACGCCATGATATAGACCGGAGAGAGAACAACAACAGCAACAACAACAACAACAAGGATGACACATGAGAGAACAACAACAACAACAAGTTTTTTCATATAGTTTATTCTCCCCAATGTTACATCATACCCACGCTGGGGGAGCCGCGTTGGGTATATTCACAATTCAAGAAGATTCTTGTCCAATCAGAGGCCACCATTTGCATCTGTCATATTCGTTGGTGTCCGTTAGATGTATTCTTGTCCAATCAGAAGTCGCCATTTCAGAAAGTTCCATCTTCGGCCATGTTCGCTCTGAACCGTTTGTTCTAATCGTCATCGGGCAGGCCAGGATACCGTTGAAGAAACATATCCTATAGTTGATAGTTGATAGTTGTTTTCGCATTCTGAGTATCTATCAGTGCATGGGTGAATACTTTCATCCGATGGGGGTGGTGGGTCAGTTTAACCACGAAGAACGTAACATTGGTCACCCTCTCCACTATCCACTTGGTGTTGGGACGCTGTTCATAGGCCCATTCCAAGGAATCCACAGTGTCCAGTTGGGCCAGCATCGTCTCTAGCGACGCCCGATTGGTGATTGTGAAAGGATGGTCGTACACTGGGTTGATGGCACTGGAATAGAAATAGCACAATTCACGCGTCATCTTATGGCATAAGATGTACCCAAATGCTACATTTAATGTGAAGGACGTAGGTTGGTCATTGAAGATGGCTTCCACCTAGCTGCGTAGACGGGCGAGGTCGGTCAGTCGGAAATTGTACAAGTCCAATATAGGGCGATGACGGTGGAAGCAGTGTCGGATCATGGACCAATGGCGTCGATACATCTCACTCACTGGATGATCTTCGGGTAAGAGATCGCTGGGAACATCCACCGCATCTTCCAGAAAATGTTCCTTGTTGTCAGGCGTATGACTGGAAACAGTAATGCTAGGGATCGGCTGGATATATAGGCTCTTCTGAGCTGTGGGTATAGGCGGCCTCTGCGTGATCGCATCACCAGTAGCATTCTCCTCCCCGTGTTCATCTTCAGTGGATCTGTCCCTCCTGGGTGCCTCTTTAGTGGGAAGTTGTCCCTCATACCGTGGTGACGGACCATGAATCAAACGCTCATACCGTTTTAACTGAATGGGTCGTTTGAAGAGTTGACCAAATTCTTCGCATGGACGCTTGGGTGGCACATGAATTGAACGTTCGTGGCGCTGTAAATGATCTGGGCGCTGAAACGACAGTGTAGGCCTACATATCGTACAGCTATACCGGGCGGTTCCATCGTGCTTGGTAGCCTCATGGCGGCGCAAGTCGTGCCGGCGAGTGAATGATTTCGAGCACGTAGTACAAGTGAACATCTTGGTGGTTGACAGAGTGTCTGATGAAACGGCCAGCCCGTTTCCTTTTTATAGCAAGCTAGCTGTTGATCTAATGTTAGCACAATCAGTTCTAAACTAGGGGAAAACCCCTATCACCGCTAGCCAAAAGGGCTAATGTCGGTCCCCGGGCTTATTGGGACCTGCCTATCAAGTCAATGGGGTGATGTGAATAACAACAAGTTCAGCAATGTGCATACAGTTTATTATCCCCAATGTTACATCATACCCAGGCTGGGGGAGCCGCCCTGGGTATGTTTAGTATGTTCACAGCAAAACAAATTGAAATATCAAACACCATGTTTTATTATTTAACGCACCGTCACATTAGGTACAAGTGTTTACTGAGCTCAAGTCAATGATCAGCATGTAGACATAGAGAGTATGTACGGCATGTTATGGTATTCAACAGTGCACGAGTGACGCATTCAACCGATGGCAGTGGTGGATCAGCTTGGTAAGGAAAAACGTAACATTGGTCACCCTCTTCACTGTCCACTTGGTGTTGGGTCGTTGTTGTTGGGCCCATCCGAAGACATCCAATTGTTCCACTTGGTCCAGCATCATCTCTAGTGACCTCCGGTTAATGATGGTAAACGGTTGGTCGTACACTGGGCTCATGGCACTGGAATAGAAATAGCGCAATTCACCCGTCATCTTATTGCATAAGATGTACCCAAATGCTACATTTAATGTGAAGGCCGTAGGTTGGTCATTGAAGATGGTTTCCACGTAGCTACGTAGAAGGGTGAGGTTGGTCAGTGGGAAATTGTAGATGTCTTGAATAGGGCGATGACGGTGGAAACAGTGCCGTGTCATGGAAAAATGGCGCCGAGAGATGTCACTCTCTGGATGATCTTCGGGTAAGAGATCGCTAGGAACATTTATGGGTTCGGTCCAGAAAATGTTCGATGTATGACGTATGACTCGAAACCGTAACGGTGGGGTCCGGCTGGAAATCCAGGCTCTTCCCAACTGTGGGTATAGGCGGGCTCTCCGTCATCGCATCACCAGTGGCGTTCGTCTTCCCGGGCTTATCTTCAGTTGGGTCTGACCTTCCGCGGCTCCTCTTCAGTAGGAAGTTGTCGCCAAAACCGTGGTGACGGGGCATGAATGAAACGCTGATGCCGTTTTAACTGACTGCGTCGTTTGAAGAGTTGACCACAATCCTTACATTGTTCCGTCGCGCCCTCGTGGAATGAGCGTTCGTGGCGCAGTAAATGATCCTCCCGATTAAATGACCGTGCGCAGGTTGTGCATCGTTGTGGATGGAGGCCTCGTGGCGTCGCAAATCTTCTGGGCGAGTAAACTGCTTCTGGCAAGTTGTGCAAGTGAACATCTTGGTGGTTGACAGAGTGTCTGATGAGACGGCAAGACCGCTTCCCTTTTATAGCACGCTAGCTGGTGATCTATTTTTACCACACATGCCGCCATTTTGGACACACCAGTTTGGGGTACAATGGCAGCATGCCGCCATTTTGGACACACCAGTTTGGGGCACAATGGTGGCATGCCGCCATTTTGGACACACCAGTTTGGGGTACAATGGCGGATCCGCCATTTTGGACACACCAGTTGGGGTACAATGGCGGATGCTCTCGGGAGGATCGGAGCCCTTGGAGCTCAAAGCCTGTGGAGCTCAGAGCTCGGAAGTGACATTTGCATACGACCTCTGTGAGGTCACTTCCGCTTCCGTTCACGTGACCGGAACTGACCTTTGACCCCGGCGCGCAAAGGTTACCCCAAACTGGTGTGTCCAAAATGGCGGATCCGCCATTGTACCTCAAACTGGTGTGTCCAAAATGGCGGCATGCCACCATTGTACCCCAAACTGGTGTGTCCAAAATGGTGGCATGCCGCCATTGTACCCCAAACTGGTGTGTCCAAAATGGCGGCATGTGTGCTAAAAATAGATCACCAGCTAGCGTGCTATAAAAGGGAAGCGGCCTTGCCGTTTCATCAGACACTCTGTCAACCACCAAGATGTTCACTTGCACAACTTGCCAGAAGCAGTTTACTCGCCCAGAAGATTTGCGACGCCACGAAGCCTCCATCCACAACGATGCACGGTATACTTATATAACCTGCGCACGGTCATTTAATCGGGAGGATCATTTACTGCGCCACGAACGCTCATTCCACGAGGGCGCGACGGAACAATGTAAGGATTGTGGTCAACCCTTCAAACGACGCAGTCAGTTAAAACGGCATCAGCGTTTGATTCATGCCCCGTCACCACGGTTTTGGCGACAACTTCCTACTGAAGGGGAGCCGCGGAAGGTCAGACCCACTGAAGATAAGCCCGGGAAGACGAACGCCACTGGTGATGCGATGACGGAGAGCCCGCCTATACCCACAGTTGGGAAGAGCCTGGATTTCCAGCCGGACCCCACTGTTACGGTTTCGAGTCATACGTCATACATCGAACATTTTCTGGACGAACCCATAAATGTTCCTAGCGATCTCTTACCCGAAGATCATCCAGAGGGTGACATCTCTCGGCGCCATTGGTCCATGACACGGCACTGTTTCTACCGTCATCGCCCTATTCAAGATATCTACAATTTCCCACTGACCAACCTCACCCGTCTACGCAGCTACGTGGAAACCATCTTCAATGACCAACCTACGGCCTTCACATTAAATGTAGCATTTGGGTACATCTTATGCCATAAGATGACGGGTGAATTGCGCTATTTCTATTCCAGTGCCATGAGCCCAGTGTACGACCAACCGTTTACCATCATTAACCGGAGGTCACTAGAGATGATGCTGGACCAAGTGGAACAATTGGATGTCTTGGGATGGGCCCAACAACAACGACCCAACACCAAGTGGTCAGTGAAGAGGGTGACCAATGTTACGTTTTTCCTTACCAAGCTGATCCACCACTGCCATCGGTTGAATGCGTCACTCGTGCACTGAGGAATACCATAACATTCCGTACATACTCTCTATGTCTACATGCTGATCATTGACTTGAGCTCAGTAAACACTTGTACCTAATGTGACGGTGCGTTAAATACTAAAACATGGTGTTTGATATTTCAATTTGTTTTGCTGTGAACATACTAAACATACCCAGGGCGGCTTCCCCAGCCTGGGTATGATGTAACATTGGGGATAATAAACTGTATGAACATTGCTGAACTTGTTGTTATTCACATCACCCCATCGACTTGATAGGTAGGTCCCAATAAGCCCGGGGACCGATATTAGCCCTTTTGGCTAGCGGTGATAGGGGTTTTCCCCTAGTTTAGAACTGATTGTGCTAACAATAGATCAACAGCTAGCTTGCTATAAAAAGGCCTGGCCGTTTCATCAGACACTCTGTCAACCACCAAGATGTTCACTTGTACTACGTGCTCGAAATCATTCACTCGCCGGCACGATTTGCGCCGCCACGAGGCTACCAAGCCCGGTATAGCTGTACGATATGTAGGCATACACTGTCGTTTCAGCGCCCAGATCATTTACAGCGCCATGAACGTTCAATTCATGGGCCACCCAAGCGTCCATGCGAAGAATTTGGTCAACTCTTCAAACGACCCAGTCAGGTAAAACGGCATGAGCGTTTGATTCATGGTCCGTCACCACGGTATGAGGGACAACTTCCCACTAAAGAGGCACCCAGGAGGGACAGATCCACTGAAGATGAACCCGGGGAGGAGAATGCCACTGGTGATGCGATCACGCAGAGCCCGCCTATACCCACAGCTCAGAAGAGCCTAGATATCCAGCCGGTCCCTAGCATTACTGTTTCCAGTCATACGCCTGACAACAAGGAACATTTTCTGGAAGATGCGGTGGATGTTCCCAGCGATCTCTTACCCGAAGATCATCCAGTGAGTGAGATGTATCGACGCCATTGGTCCATGATCCGACACTGCTTCAACCGTCATCGCCCTATATTGGACTTGTACAATTTCCGACTGACCGACCTCGCCCGTCTACGCAGCTAGGTGGAAGCCATCTTCAATGACCAACCTACGTCCTTCACATTAAATGTAGCATTTGGGTACATCTTATGCCATAAGATGACGCGTGAATTGTGCTATTTCTATTCCAGTGCCATCAACCCAGTGTACGACCATCCTTTCACAATCACCAATCGGGCGTCGCTAGAGACGATGCTGGCCCAACTGGACACTGTGGATCCCTTGGAATGGGCCTATGAACAGCGTCCCAACACCAAGTGGATAGTGGAGAGGGTCACCAATGTTACGTTCTTCGTGGTTAAACTGACCCACCACCCCCATCGGATGAAAGTATTCACCCATGCACTGACAGATACTCAGAATGCGCAAACAACTATCAACGATAGGATATGTTTCCTCAACGGTATCCTGGCCTGCCCGATGACGATTAGAACAAACGGTTCAGAGCGAACATGGCCGAAGATGGAACTTTCTGAAATGGCGACTTCTGATTGGACAAGAGTAGCCGAGAATACATCTAACGGACAGGAACGAATATGACAGATGCAAATGGTGGCCTCTGATTGGACAAGAATCTTCTTGAATTGTGAATATACCCAACGCGGCTCCCCCAGCGTGGGTATGATGTAACATTGGGGAGAATAAACTATATGAAAAAACTTCTTGTTGTTGTTGTTCTCTCATGTGTCATCCTTGTTGTTGTTGTTGCTGTTGTTGTTCTCTCTCCGGTCTATATCATGGCGTTATGTTAGAGTGTTAAGGTGTAATGACGGGCGTTGACGGGCGTCACTGCATTTCGAAGAATTAGTGACAATTCCATGGAATATCAGAGCTTCTGAGCTATTTCCCCAGGGCGTTGGTGGGCGTTGCTACAAGATGACACCTCACACGACGCATTCGCACTGCGAATGGTCCATGTCTACACCAAGTAACATCCTTCACTGCTAAAAAATGCTCACTTTCGCTACTACTCCTACTGATGACGTAACCAATGACGTCACAGATGCTGTGGATATCCCTCAAATTGGGATCTATACCCCGAGAGCTACAACATGACACCTCCCATGACGCATTCGGACCAAGGATGGTCCATCTCTACACCAAATACCATCCTTCACTGCCCCAAAATGCTAACTTTCGCTACTACTCCTACTGATGACGTCATCAATGACGTCACAGATTCTGTGAACAGCCCCCAAATCGGGGTCTACACCTAAAGAACTACAAAATGACAACTCCCATCTCGACCCCAAATACCTTCTTCACTGCCCCAAAATGGCCACTTTACTTACTACAACCAACTGCGCATGCGCAGATTGACGCGACTTGCACTCAAAAACACACCATTCTGACTCTACCCCACACAAGCTTCACTTTGACACCTTCCACGACCCATTCGGAGCCATAGCGGTGCATCTCTACCCCAAACACACACCCATCTACCCCCAAAAATGGCTGCTTTCCATACTACGCGCCAGATTGCGCATGCGAAGACTATTGAACACGGACGAACCATTAGTCCAGTCGGATGCTCCTCCACGAGAGCTTCAAAATAAGACCTCATACGACACCATCGGACCATTAGGGACTCACCTAGACCCCAACACGTCCACCCCGTATGGGCCTATACTCCCATACCCATGCAGTATAGGCATATGGGCCTACCCAGGCCTCGGTGACTTTTTCCAAAAATTTCACCGTTTCGCTCCGGGACACTTCCTATCGTGTTCTAAATGACGAGACTAAGAAAACAAATCCAAACAACCCTACCGCAAATGTATAGAAGTAGGTTTCACAGTGGGACAATCATCGGTCCTATACCCCAGTATGGGACTATATGAGTCTATATGGGTCTCGGTTACTTTTTTTTAAAATTTCACCGTTTCGCTCCGGGACACTTCCTATCGTGTTCTAAATGACGAGACTAAGAAAACAAATCCAAACAACCCTACCGCAAATGTATAGAAGTAGGTTTCCCAATGGGACAAACATCGGTCCTATACCCCTAATATGGGACTATATGGGCTATATGGTACTTTTCCAAAAATTTCAACGATTCGCTCCGCGACACTTCCTATCATGTTTGATATCATTCTTGACGAGACTAAGAAAATGAGACCCCACAACCTATACCGCAAATGTCGAGAAGTAGGTTTCCCAGGATGATCCTATACCCCCATACCCCATATAGCCATTTTCCCGTAATTTAGGATAAAGTCCGTGTTCCGTATTTTTTCTGGAAAATTTTTACATACACCCACCCTGGAACTACGGGGAGATAACTCTATTGATAGGCAAGCCCCGCTAAGCCCGGGGACCTATATACCCCCCATACCCCATATAGGCATTTTCCCGGATTTTTCGATAAAGTCCGTGTTCCGTTTTTTTTCAGGTAAAATTTTACATGCACCCACCCCATTGACTGGATGCCCCTTCATATAGGTTTCACATGGATACCTCATACAACTCCATCGACCCATCAGAGGCTCCCCTAGATCCCAAAACGTCTATTGTCATACCCTTTGGCCACCGCGCATGCGCAGAATGCAGATATTTCAACCCCACACCCAGCCCATCAGATGCTCCTTCACGAATGCTTCACCTTGATACCTCATATGACCCCATTGGTCCATTAGGGACTACCCTAGCTCCAAAACGTCTATTTTCATACCCTTTGGCCACCGCGCATGCCCAGAATGCCGATATTTCAACCCCTCACCCAGCCCATCAGATGCTCCTTCACGAATGCTTCACTTTGATACCTCATATGACCCCATTGGTTCATTAGGGACTCCCCTAGCCCCAAAACGTCTATTGTCATACCATTTGGCCACTGCGCATGCGCAGAATGCAGATATTTCAACCCCACACCCAGCCCATCAGATGCCCCTTCACGAATGCTTCACTTTGATACCTCATATGACCCCATTGGATCATTAGGGGCTCACCTAAACCCTAAAACGTCTATTTCCACACCCTTTTTTCCAGAATTCCCTGTCTGCGCATGCGCCGAATGTGGACAACGGCCGAGCCTCTAGTACAGTGAGATGCCCCCTCACATAGGCTTCACATGGATACCTCATACAACTCCATCGGTCCATTAATATCTCCCCTAGATCCCAAAACGTCTATTTCCATACCCTTTGGCCACCGCGCATGCGCAGACTGCCGATATTTCAACCCCACACCCAGCCCATCAAATGCCCCTTCACGAATGCTTCACTTTGATACCTCACTCGACCCCACTGGACCATTAGTGGCTCCGCTAGCTCCAAACCGTCTATTTTCATACCCTTTGGCCACCGCGCATGCGCAGAATGCCGATATTTCAACCCCACCCCCAGCCCATCAGATGCCCCTTCACCTTCACGAATGTTTCACTTTGATACCTCACTCGACCGCATTGGACCATTAGTGGCTCCCCTAGCTTCAAAACGGCTATTTTCATACCCTTTGACCACCGCGCATGCGCAGAATGCCGATATTTCAACCCCACACCCAGCCCATCAGATGCCCCCTCACCTAGGCTTCACTTTGATACCTCATACGACCCCATCGGACCATTTTATCTAGGGACTACTTTTTCTCCGCGGAAGCTTTTTCCCGCGACCGCATCACCGCCAGGACCGCATCACCGCGGAGGAATACATCCCCTTTTCCACACAATTCAAGATGGCCGCCCACACCTCCTCAAAAATTCAAGATGGCAGCCAAACTCTGGCAGATCGAGTTCTCTCCCTTGCGTCCAGAGTGTACAGATAGCGCTACTAGTTCCGCCTCAAAGCCGCCCCGTGACGTCACTACATCCGGGTGAAATTAGGCTCAATTTATGCTTTATACACTACTGCTGAGGCTACGACTGAAGATATATTCATAACAGATCTAAACAATCCATAATCCCATCGATTTTGATCGGGAATGGCTTAGCATTATAACATTGCTTTGAGCATTGCCCGTGGATAAATAATGAGCTGCGGGTACCAAATATTCTACAGAAAAGACGTCCATTTTAAACAGGGAAAGGGTTCGACCAAATACCTGCATAACGCAGTGACGTCGGAAGCGGGGGGTGGGGGGGGAGCCACGTTTCGGCTTACAGATAGAGTGTCAGGACGTGTAGTGGTGTGTTATAGGCCTGTTTTGTTTGTGGTAAACCAGGGAGTCCAATGGAGCTCGGCATATTCTTCAATATCGGTGCGTGTTCATGCGAAACGAATGTGAAAAGAGAACCATAAATCTATATACATTGTGTTCAGATTTATTTCCGGGAAAACGCGTAAAACGCATCTCCGGCATCCCGAGACCCTGGAGCTTCCGTGGCCTAGGCGGGTCGTGGTCCCTCACCTATCAGGATTTGAGGATCGCGTATTTTAGATTTGTGTAATGAATCGGTATCATATTGATTCTAATGTTCCATAATCTAAAGGTCATCGTTTTTTTATGTGTTAAATATAACTAGAAAGTCAAATGGATTCAGGCATGAAGTATGATTTTTCAATATCGATGCGTGCTTATAAATGCGAAACAAACGTGAAAATAGAACCATAAATCTGCATACAGTATGTTTGAATTTATTTCCGGGAAAACGCTTAGAACGCAACCCGGAAATCTGGGACTTCCGAGCTTCTGGGGCCAAGGCGGCCCTGGACCCTCGTATATTGGGCTGTGAGGATTTCCTTGTTTTATCTTTGTGTGAATGAATCGTATTGGTAGGAATAGTGGTTTCCCCTCCCAAGAACTAAAAGTCATCGTTTTGTATGTTATAAATATAACAAGAGGGTCGAATGGATGCAGGCATGAAGTGCGATGTTTTCAATATCGATGCTTGCTTATAATTGCGAAAAAAATCGTGAAAATAGAACCATAAATATGCCTGCTGTATGTTCAGTTTTATCTCCGGGGAAACCCCTGGCCCCTCGCCTGTTGGGCTGTGATAGTGCTCCCCCCCCCCCCGCCACGCCATTTTCATTTACGTTCCGACGCCACTGATAACGGTATATCCAACATGCAGACTGGTTTTAGCATTGTCCGTACATAAAACAGGAGACGGTCTGATTTTACCAGTATTATTCATTGATTGAACATTGAACCAGTACAAGGGTAAAACTGATATAAGTAAATTAAACATGTAAATACATGTACGGTATAGGATAACTGCATACGGCTGCATAAATCACAGAAAGAATTTTAACTGGAGTTAACATTGTATAAAGGGGAATAAAATAACAAGGAAATGCACAGCCCTGCACAGTCAGAAAAATGGTGTTAATTAACACTAAAAATTGGTGTTGACTTCAACACCAAAAAACAGTGTTGAGTTAGAGCCTACACCATATTGCCCTAACACCATTTATTGGTGTTAGTTAACACCGTTATTTGGTGTTAGTTAACACCGTTATTCGGTGTTGAGTCAGCATCCGCACTCGTCGGTCAACACTAAAAAATGGTGTTGAGCCGGTTTCAACACCATTTATTGGTGTTAGTTAACACCGTTAATTGGTGTTGAGCCAGCATCAGCACTTGTCAGTCAACACTGAAAACTGGTGTTAAGCCAGCTTCAACACCATTTATTGGTGTTAGATAACACTGTTAATTGGTGTTGACTTCAACACCAAAAAACAGTGTTGAGTTAGAGCCTACACCATATTGCCCCAACACCATTTATTGGTGTTAGTTAACACCGTTATTCGGTGTTGAGTCAGCATCCGCACTCGTCGGTCAACACTAAAAAATGGTGTTGAGCCAGCTTCAACACCATTTATTGGTGTTATTTAACACTGTTAATTGGCGTTGAACCAGCATCTGCACTTGTCAGTCAACACTGCAGAACGGTGTTGAGCCCGCTTCAACACCATTTATCAGTGTTAGTTAACGCTGTTATTTGGTGTTGTCCGCATCAAAACTGATCTATCAGCAAATGAAAAGGGTGTATCAATTGAGGTGAATGAAAAACCAAAACAAGATTGATAGAAAAAGAACATATATTATAAAACGCAATCTGTAATATTTCATTGTATGACATTATGACACTCATGTATAACTAGAGGCCATGGCCACATTTGATCTCATCGGCCTAGTGTGAACTTGCCGTCCCTTTCACATGACCAATATAAATCTCCAGTATGGACAGATAAAGGGCATTCAATGCAGTGTGAAAGTTTAGCTACTGTGCAAAGTTTCACTGTTGAGCAAGCTTACTTTCCCTTGTACAGGAAAGAACAAACCGAACACTAATACCATAGTTTTTCCATAGAACCATGATTTTACCATGCTACATGTAGTATGGCTCTACCATGGTACCGTGCTATGACCACAGTACATGTACCATGGCTTTACAGGTTCAATGGCTTTACATGGTACATGTACTGTGACAAACTGCATACACAATGGTAAAACGATAAAATTGACCAAAAACATAGTGGTTCGTACCATGGTATTAAGTCTGGCATTGTACTGGAATAAATCTGCATTCACATCAGATGATTTGAAGAGACTGAATGCTCAAGAAACTAAAGCAGTTGAAGTGATTTATAAAGGTTTAATAAGACCTCATGCAAACATAGCATATAGCTGTCAAATTGGTTCCGTATACTAGTATGTTAACTAGGTGTAGATAGAGAAAGAAGTAGGGTTTAACGTCGTTTTCAACCTTGTTTCAGTCATATCATGACGGTGCCTACCTCTGCCAGAACGCGAGTGCTCACAGTTCCCATTACCCTGGACATTAATCAGTCCAGCCAGTATAGCGCCCGATCACCCATCCAAGTATTGACCGAGCTTAACGTTGCTTAACTTTGGTGATCTGATGAGAACCGGTGTGTCCAATGCTATAAGCCGTATCATATCACATATCTACTGTTGAGTTTTTTCTGTTTCCTGATGAAATTCTTCACCGAGTTGTTCAGTTTCTCCCTCATGTAATAATGGATATCCGATGTCGTCTTGCTGGGATGGTACTGCTGGATTACCTCTGGAAAGAAAAGGAATCAACATAAGAATTTGTAAACCTAATATGTACGAGGCAGTAAGTGGTGAAGGTTGTATTTCAGTTTTGGTCGACAAGAAGGATAAAGTCAAACAAAAACAGGAATCCATGTAGGCCTTTCACAAAAAATGATTAATTCTTTATTCCTTTTGAAATATTCCAAGTTCTTTCAAATACACTACATTTTGAGTAATTTGGCTTCACTTCTTTTCAAAGAAAATATTCCAAAAGGCCCCCAAACAAATATTCTAAATGAAACCATGACATGAGTATGATTTATGAGAGTAAAACCTATAGTTAGTTCCCTTTGTATTGGAAGAGTTGAAAACTAGAGATTTACATTACTTTAACACTATCACGGCCATGATACGACAAGGGAGGTGATCTACTCAATATACATTTTGAGTTACTTCCTCTTGTGTGGGAACCCTTGGCCTCGGCAAATATTGTTTTTCTCTAGTACATAAAACATATTTACCTCATTGGGATCATATAATTGTATAATATTGTATGATTGTGCTATTGATCTGTAAACAATAAATATATTTGATCTGAAAGATATGGCAAACTTGACATATATTCACATTTTCTGGATCATGGGATATAACACATTAACGCTTCACCAATGAAAATATAATTGCAACATAAAGAAGTGTTTATTGGACACTGCAGCCTTATGTACATACCTGTTTCTGCCAATTTCTTTCTTTGAGAATCGACAAGATGTCCCTTTCAGCCCTCTTCTCGCTAGTTACTTTGCTTTTCTTGTTTGTCTTTCTTGGACTTTCATTCTAAAAATACAAAATGAATTCATTAAAGATAACAGTGAGGAGTTAATAATCTAGCATACGTAATGCATATCTGCATTCTGTGTTTTTTTTTAATTATGGAAAATAACTCTCACAATAATTTTTTTAAATGCTCATTTATTGCGACAGAATACTTGATGAAATAGAACAAAATGTATGCTAGAAACAATCCTTTTATAGCCATATCACACCTTGTTACAATTCAGGAGCCGCAGAGCACATTTGAAAGTGAGGGGGCTGAACTCTATACCGGTCAAGTTAAATGTTGGACTGCTCCCCCCCCCACCAGCTCCGCGGCCCCTGAAATACAAGGAGAAAATCAAACATACAGACAGTTACCCAGTTCCGCAATCAAAATTCTTCTGACGTGTGTTGTGGCGAATACACATCCATTGAAGGAAAGTTACATATCCTTAACTTAATTTGAGCTGATTTTTCACTTGCTATAGAATTACCTCATCTTCGAAACTGGAGGATTGTCTTGTGGATATCGTTCGTTTGCCTCTCTGTTCTCTTCCCAGCCTACCAAGGGATTTCCTAATGTCGGATATATTCTCTCCATCCAGAAGTCTGTCCAGTATGGACTTCAGCTCGGGACGCTTGTCTGAAATAGTGAAATATCACATAACTTAATGTTATCCCCCTCTTATTCATGCTATGAATCGAATTGTTTACGGGAGCCATGGAGCACATTTGGAAAGGGGAAGGGGGACTGAATTCTATACCAGCCATGTTAAATGTCGAACCGGAGCTATCTAAGATAGGCCTTATAACACTGCGGCCCCAACAAGTGGAAGGGCCAGCCCCCCCCCCCTTCCCCCCTCCATTACGTTTTCCTGTTGCTCAGCAAATATATGATAAACAACAACAACAAATATATGGTAAACAAAAATGAGATATCAAGTGATACATTTAACATAAATAACACTCGGAATTACAGTGCTTCGGATTTAAGAAGCGCGAGAGCGAAAGCGCTCAATCGCATGCCTGAATCAAAATTTAGAGGCTCTTTTTTTCGCGCTTCTTCAATTTATCGTATGGAATAATCTTTATTTACCTCTAATAACTTTCCATGAAAACGCAAGATGTTTCGATCACGAAAATCCGGAAGTGTGCGAGCTCTTCTGGCAAAGGAGTTAAACTTGGTTCGGATTTAACCGAGGACCGAAACGTCCTCGCTTATTATTGGTTAAATTTCTACAGCTGTGTGTTAATACTGACCAATCACAGCGGCGGATTCAGACTTCAGACTTCTTTATTTAGCTAATCACAGCGCCCAACAGATTGAGCAGAACAATTACAGTTGAGTACAGTAATGATTAGAATGATTCACCGTATTGAAACCAAATCAGCACCCCCCTCCCCACAGCAGCCTGGCCTGTAGCATATCGGGCTGCCGACGTCCATGCATAATTATTTCCAGCAGATCATGAAAATCAATAAATATACAAAACAAAAAAATCTATCTTTCCTTTTTCTTAAACATTCCCTCCAAGTATATCCCCGGCTCAACTAAAGTCACCCCCCACAATGTCAAGCCGAGCCGCCACAGTCCCCAACTATCAACCATACCCTGCCCTCCATGATATAGAATAAAAGAGTATATGTCACAGAGGGCTGGGCACGTTAGACAATCAAAAACTGCAGTAACCCGGCTCGACATCATAGAGAATGACCCCAATCGAGCCAAAGATGACAGAGAAACACACCTAGAAAAAATATATATATATCCATCAATTCCCATAACCTACTGAAAACAACCACACGTAGACATCGACCATCCAACATCCCACAGGCCAGGCAACTGTGCCCCTCCCCCATTCACAACTGAATGAATTGACTCAGTGCAACATATGTACATGTAAGCAATACAGATACAGCTGTGTGTGGATGTGTCGACGGACATATTGTTGTTGGCGCGCTCGTCTGATTTTGAGATTTGTTTGATCGATTGTGGCTGCGAATAAGCGAAATGGCTACAAACCTTCCACCAACAGTTAGACTAGAAACATTTAAAAGGCAGAACACAGTGGTGTTCTATCGTATACGGCCGAAAACGGCATGGTACCGTAACGGAAGTTTGGCGCAAACTGCGCCATGTTATCTCGATGCAGAGAACGTCCGATGACGTAGGAGATTATCGGCACAACTGAATTTGACGCTTTCCCATTGGATAAAAATCCTGCCCAAAATAAACATGGCGGCGCCCCCAAAAAATTCCAAATCACGGTATTTTCTATGTTTGCGTCTGTCTCATTCATTGGAAAAAAATGAGAAAAAATATTTGTCACGATTTTTTAAATCTATCGGGACTCTTGTATAATTCCCACGGTGTTTTACTGCAGAGTTTATGTTCCCTTTAACTTGATTTGAGCTGATTTTTCACTTGATATAGAATTACCGCATCTTTGGAACTGGAGGATTGTCTTGTGGATATCGTTCGTTTGCCTCTCTGTTCTCTTCCCAGCCTACCAAGGGATTTCCTAATGTCGGATAAATTCTCTCCATCCAGAAGTCTGTCCAGTATGGACTTCAGCTCGGGACGCTTGTCTGAAATAGTGAAATATCACATAACTTAATGTTAACAACATGCTTAATGTTATCCCCCTCTTATTCATGCTATGAATCGAATTGTTTACAGGAGCCATGGAGCACATTTGGAAAGGGGAAGGGGGAATTATATACCAGCCATGTTAAATGTTGAACCGGCCTTATAACACTGCGGCCCCAACAAGTGGAAGGGCCAGCCCCCCCCCCGCCTCCATTACGTTTTCCTGTTGCTCAGCATTAAAGCAAGGTGGCCATTCTACAAATATATGATAAACAACAACAAATATATGGTAAACAAAAATGAGATATCAAGTGATACATTGAACATAAATAACACTCGGAATTACATAATTTTATTTATTACAGTACTTACCACGGAATCTCAAAACTTTGGCTGGAACAACTATTGTATTGCGCTGTGGCCATTTCAACTCGCACACTTGGATTCGAAGTCCTGGGAATCATTGTTGAGCTCATCTCGCGATCTACTGATAATGCGAGAAGTGTCGGCTATTTCCAGAGAATTATCCTCGTTTTAAAATTCGTAGACAGCTAGCTTGCATGCCATGGTGGCATAGTTCAGTCAACAGTTCAACTTATTCGTGGACGGTTATCGAGATTGATGTCGAACCAGTGTCTGTTTTGGAGGCGGTTGGACTTTTCAGCTTTTTAAAATTGATAATTACAAGGTGAAAAGAACGAAGCAAGCCACGACTTCATTGTTGAATGACTTCATGGGGGCTTTGAGGAGTCTCTGTTGTTGTTGTTGTTGTTGGTGGTGGTGTTGTTGTTGTTGGTGGTGTTGTTGTTAATCTCGGACCCTTCAAACTTTGACTCGACGCCGTGCCGCTGCTCAACGGGAGACTCGAGCAACGAGTGTCAACAATTTACCGAGTTAGGAGCCCTAAATTAATGCTAGAATCTCACTCCGCGAACAATAATCCCCATTCTGTCGTTCGACAGAGAACTGCATGGAGTAACTATAGTCCCATTACGCATTGCAGTTCGCAGACCTTCCGCCATGTATGAGAAGCCTCGTTTTCGATCTCACACTTGGCGGAATCGATCAGCCATTCGGAAAAAAACGGAAATCAACGAAGTATAGCAACAATTCGGGAGATGCACAAGTGCAGTCACGTGGTACATTTTGGGTGAGTTCCAGCCGACGGCATATCATGGGAATATGATACATATGATATGTCCTGTAAGTTTGGAATTAATTGACCTGTTGTTATAGTTATGTGACTTTTGTACTCTGTCAGTCATTGACGCTTGTACAATAAAGAATTATCTTATCTTATCTTATGAGACGTAACCTGCGGGAGATTTGACTGTCGCGAAAATAACATTGAAGTCAATGGGAATTATTTTTAAAACGTAGTTTTGCAGTTTGATTCTGGTAGATAATATTTCAGAAGTACATTAGCTTTCGAGCAAGACAACTTGTATAATTTTCACTCATTTTTTTTTTTTTTTTCAGGTAAGCCCTGGACAGACCACTGGGCATTTATTCGCCATACTGCCACGCATTTATAATATTATGCCCAAGTGGCCGGGGACAAACATAAAAATAAACAAACAAAGATATATTATACCCCCTCCCCCCCCGACAATTATGGAACATTTACATAACTCACAAACTCTACGTATACCAGCTGGCGCATATATTATACTTAGTTAGAGACATCCAATAACAATTTCTTATAAATTCCTTAACGGGAATACCAGTACTGACACAATTTTAAGCCTCAGTCCATAAAGTATAATCTTATTCATTTTCAAAAAAATTGCTTTCAAATATCACAAATGAATACAGTAAATTAGTGAACCAGTAAAACTTAGTATGAATGCCACATGTTATGAACAAAGCTTCTTCAATATCGCGAGAATGCTACTCGTAATTGTACTCTTACGACGTCAAACGACCGGAACTCACCCAGCAGGTCATGTGATCGACACATGAGAAAGAGGCGAATAGCGTGACTGATCACCGCAGATAAACACAAAATAAAATAGAGAATCCCGGCGACGTAATGTCAGCCTGACTAGTGTACGTGTCTGACAAGCCGAAATCCGACGAAGGATTTATTCAGCAAACTTGAACTACTGAACTGACAAATCCTTTTGATAAAAATACTCCTGTATTAAAGTTGAGAATTCCGTATTCGCTTCAAATTTAGGAAAAATCGTATAAAGCTTTTGAAGCACATGTTGACTGTCAGCTATCCGCACAGTTCCCTTTTCTATTCGCCAGGCAGCTAGTTTTGCCGAATATATGCATATTTTAGGGATATTCAAAACTATATTTTATTCATCAGCACAGTGGCTAGTAAGATTTTCATTACTTTTCTCCCTGACAGCTACAAAAATCTTGTCTTTCAAAACGCAATTTTGTCATGCGGTCGGCAGCCAGTCTGTTCGTGAGACGTCTTCTCATCGAAGCAAGACCAACGCCGTAGCTCTGCAGGGTTAAAGTTAGCGGAGTTGAACTTCCTATTTCCGGGAACTACGGGGAGACTCTATCCTTGTTTATAATCCCCATAATTAATGCAGGGATCACAATTAAACATGTTATAAGCCTCATTGATTCCAGCCAGGAAAATAAGAATTCTTTTGTTCCAGGCCAAGCGTTCATCAGAGTACCGAATATATAACTGTTCAGAGGTCAACATTTCTCTCCTGCCTCGCACCACGTGGCGCTATTGGCATGCTTATACAAATTACAATCAGTACATTTGGTAAACATCATTTGTTTAACTTCACCGGTTTCTAAGCCATTCTGTCAGCCATTCAACTTTATTCACAGGCATATAACTTTGCATCCATTCATTTATTTGTCGTAAATTGAAATCCTTCCAATTGTATTTTTTTGTCACTAACAACATTACGCCAAAAAATCGGGGAAATAATATTTTGGTTAACTATGGTATATTGTACCATGGTTGTTATGTACCATGCTATTACTATTGTTCAAAGTGGTTAACCATGGTATATTGAACCATGGTTCATCT